>VDFB02115650.1:0-43035 GCA_007258455.2 Sequoia sempervirens | reverse complement strand
TTCATTCTTGAGGACATGGCAATGATTTTTGATGCTTGAACGAGACTAAAGAAGGCTGCAATGATTTTATATTGAAGGTCTAGTTCAGAACAGGGCGGCATACTAAGGAGGTCGACTTCACCTTTGGGAGGAGGCTACTTCATCAACAAGAGTTGTTATCTTGTCTCCAGCTCAACTACAAAATTTACATCAAGTTCCTACAGTTATTTGCTTCATATATCTGCATTTTAGAATTATGTCATGGCTGCCATTTGTACTCAGAAATTATAGAAGTTGCATGAGTTGTAATGCCAAGAGTCTTGGCCTTTAGATCAGCATTGTATTAAACTTTACATCATGATAAAGGAGTTATAAGTTGCAGATCATATTTTGTTGTATTGAGCAAGTTTGCATCTTTAATGATCAGCATGTTAGTATGTATGCCAAGTGTTTGTAAAAATGCTACTTGGCTGTAGGTGCACATTTCTTATGTAGATGTTCATGTATTTGCATTCAAAAGACAAAAAGAATTGCATTATCATTTTAGATCATTCCCTAGATATTGCAGTGTTGATTTACAAGCATTTACATTCATTCGAAACCATTTGAAGACAAGCAAGCAAACTGAAAAACTCAGAAACAGCTAGTTAAGAGTTAGCAAGTGAAGTATTTGACAATATTCCTTGGGGCAAACTTAGGCCAGAATTTGTAAGGAATTTCTACAGTGGTTTAAGAAGTGTGAACATTGACATTTTGGTCTATCCCCTCTCCTTTAGGTGAAAAATACTAAAGTGTTAGAAGGTCATAGTAACCAAGATCTTGTTTCGCATTTTGGTAACCCTTACAATATTCCTTGAGGGTAAAAATTTAGATCAAAACTTGCAAGGCATATTACAACAACCGGGAATGAGAATCGAATAGAGGCACTTCAGCCTAAAAAATTGTGTTCAACTCCTCAAAAGGACGCCTAAAAAGTCAAAGTAAGATCTGTTGACTTGAGTTAGAGATTTTGGAGGAAAACTTGGCTAAAACGTCTCACAATCAGTGAAAATCAGTTTTAAAAACTCCAAATCAAGCCAAATCACTCCTCAATCATGAGTTGGCGCCTAAACTTGATGCATTCAAACTTGAATCATTATACATCAAGCCTAGGTGTCATATTTCATTATCTTTCTTTGTAGGTTGAAGGCTAAAACAACAATTTGCTCTCCAAGACATCTTTTCAAGATCTAATAGAGGGGTTTTCACTATTCTTCATATTTTTGAAGAACAATTGCACAGAAGGATAATTTCTCAGAGGTTGGATCCAGAGGCATCATTTTTCCAGAAAGGCGGTTGATAACTTCCAATCTTCTTCTTGTCTTTTTCCTCTCTTCTTGTCGTAGATCTTCTTGCAAGTCCAAGAAAATGGCAGATAATCACAGATCTGACCAACTAGGTATGATCAGCATAGCATATTCAACAAAACCCACATGCCAGATTTTACCAAAAAAAGTTGCCCTGTTGTCCCTATTTTTTAGGGTTTCAGGAAAAAGTCACAATTTCAAAAATCAAACAAACTAGGTTTGTTCAACTTTGAAGCACCAACAATACCCATGTGTCAGATTTCTCCAGGAAAAATAAGCCTCTGCTGCCTCTAAAACCTCTGCCCTGAGGGGCTGTTGCATGTACAAGGAAAAGTGATTTTTTGGGATTTTTGATGCTCTAGGTTCATTTAGAAAATTATTCTAAACAAAACCCACGTCTCAGATTTTTTCATAGAAAATTACCCCTCAGCAGGCTATTTTTAGCAGTTGCAGAAAAAGTTGTCTGAACATATTTGTGTTTGCAGTCAATAGTCGAGTTTTTCAGAATATAGTGCTTACAAGTTGAAATTAAGACCAAAATGGTCCTACTTTATGACTTTCTGAAAACACTCGACACGGACATGCATCAAGTGAAACCCATAGTCAAGATTGGACGCCTTGGAAGGCGTAAATAACATCACCGTTCGATGGATAATGAAAATGCGGAAGGTAGTCATTCCAAGCATAGAGCCACCAGCGGTTACTACCAGACTACCTTCCACACTTCACGTCCACCAAGCTGGATGACGCATTTGCAAAGTGTATTGAATATTAGCAGCAGCTTGCGAGTGGTGAAGAGATGTTGAAATGCCACGTCATCATCCTACGAAGCAGTGATTGTCTAGAGGTGGAACAAGTCAACACATGGATTGCGGAGTTGTTGACTGGAGGTGGTGAGGTGTAAAGACACCTTAGTTGGGACGTCCTATTCTCTAGGATGGCATTTATGATTAATAGTAGTTAACTTGATGCTTCTTTCCAAGTTAACTAACTATCCCTTGAATCATGCATGTCTATTTCCTTTAATGGGGGATGTTTGCTTTGACTTCCATTGATTGTGGATGTTTGTTTTGACTCCCACTAATCATGGATGTTTATCTCCATTAATCATAGATGTCTATCTTAGAGACACCTATTGTACTATAAGTTCTCTTGTAGTTTAGTGCCAGTTAACTGAAGTAAACTTCCAGTTAATTGATAGATTTCTTGCTTTTTAGGAATAAATCTTGCTAATTGATTGGCAAGAAATCTTTGTTAACTCAAGGAGACTTTGGGGTTGCCCACTCTTTTGAGTTCTATAAATAAGAGCCTTGGGCTCATTATTTGTTAACCTTTATTTACTGTGCAAAATTGCTGCACCATTATTGCCTCAAGTTTGCAAGTGCTTATTTGTTCACTCTTGGATGAGAGTTAATTGGTTTGATGAGCAATTCTACATAATTTTGTGCCTTTGCATGTCCCAATTCTTTGTAACTTGTTGAGGAAATTTGAAGAAAAAAATTAGAAAGTGCATGCATTTTGATCCAAATATTTGAGTTCTTTCAATGTTTTGTGATTATAACTTCTTGTTTCAATCTCCTCCTTGGACAAGGGTTCCTCCTCCTTGGATATTTTGTTGTTCAGAGTTATTGTGTGATGTTGTCTAATGAATTGTCTTTCAGCCTACACTTCGGATAGGGGTTCCTCCTCCTTAGCAAGTCCGTTAGCCAAATCATCGTAATTTGTTGTTTCTAGTAAGTTGTTTTCCAGTCTCTACTTCGGATAGGGGTTCCTCCTTCTTGGCAAGTCTGAGATGCTTCTTACCTTAAAGAGTGATTGCTTGCATAAAACCTTATTCCAGCATAAACCTAAGAGTTCAAAGCCTCAGTCGCATTCTGAAAGACGGTCAGACCAAGCAATCCAACCCATTCATTCCACTCTTATGCCCTCATGCTCTGTTTATCTTGAGATAGGATAGATTAAAAGCTAGTTTAGTAGTAGTTAAGATCTGCAAAAACTAGGGAAAGCCTTAGCTATGGCACATTGTGTTTATGCACCCTTGTGTCCAGCCGCTGAGTAAAAAAGATAGGAACCTTAGTTTACTGTACTTTTTATGTATAACATCAGCAAAAAGGGATCTTCCTCTCTATAATCCGAAGGAGCAGTTACTAAAACACTTGCAATAGCTGTCCGTTTCCAATAAGCAATCCAAAGGTGCTAATTGAAACACCAACATTAGGTTTATGTGAATGATTCTGACCAAGATGAGCTGCAAAGAGACCCCAAGGGTCATATGGACACCTTTCTTTGAAAACCTTGAGATTAAGCTTTGGCAGTTCGTTGTTTATCAACTTAGCATCAACTGCTGATTTGCATCTATATATGCTCATCTCTAATGGGAAACTGACGGCAGACTTGCATCTATTATGCAAAAAAGTGTGCACTTCATGTACTTGCCTTAAGAACTCCATGAACACTACCTTATCCGTTGGATATCTAGGTTGCATGACTAGCTCACCTGAGAAGCCATATACTCTAATGTAGGAGAAAGTGGGAAATTGGATAAACCAATCAACCCAATCCTCCATTGCCAATTTGGCATTTGCTAAAAACCATATGTGCAACTCATTGTCAAGATCTCACACCGTATGCATGAGGAAAAGATCATTCACCTGCTTGAAATGCCGCTCTGACTGTGAAAACTCTAATTGCGGGTTGCTCATGCACATGCTCGACACCCAAAATTCCAACAACATTCAAACCTCTAAACTTGCCTTGAAAGGCCATTAGATATACGAGGTATGATATCATGTGGAATTCATGGGCCTTGAAGAACCCTGACATCTAGCAATGAAGAGTATCACTGATTAATGTTGGCCAATCGTAGTGTTCTCTTTTGTTGACAATCTGGGACATGATGTAGAACATCCAAGGCTGAAACTTATGTGCTTTTGCTTGACCTGTAACTCGGTTGAGCAAAGTAATCATGGCTACAATTTCATCCTTCAACTCACCACGTCCAATGTTCTTTGGCAAAGTGTGTGATGTCCCTGTCTCTTTTCTAGGAAAAAGGCAATTGAAATTAATTAATTAAATATTCAAATAGTCTTTTATTTATTTTTAAGGCTTTTGACATATTTAATTAATCTTTATTGGACTTTATTAAAGCTATTGATAAATAATAAATATTTGAGATTTGTTGGCATTTAAATTAGCACCTCTGGAGTGCTGATTGTAAACGCTCAAATTATTTCCAAATGTTTTGCAACACTTCTTCAAGTATTTAAAGAGGAGAAGTCCCTCTCTCACTGGAGCAAGTAGGGAAGGGAAATGTTAACGTTCCTATCTTTTTATGCTTCAAATAGACACAAGGGTGCACAAACACAATGCGCCAGAGCTGCTCGGGTTTCTCAGATCTCAACTACTACTAACTAGCTTCTATCTATCCAATACCTTCTGCAAAACAACAGAGCATGAGGGTAAAGGAGCCGGAATGGATTGGTTGGATCACTGGAATTTGCTTCCTCGTGAATATGACCGGTATTCTAAACTCTCGAAAAGGCGTCGATAAGGTTGGTACAAGCAAAACGGCCTACACTCGAAATCCAGGATCTCAGACTCGGCCAAGGAGGAGGGACTCCATCCCAGGTATGTATTAGGAAATAGCTTTACTAGAAACAACAAAAATCACGATGTCATTAACGAAGCTAAGGAGGAGGACTCTATCCGGCGCATAGCTTGGAAGTCAACACATTAAACAACATCAAACGATAACTGTCAATAACAAATAGCCAAGGAGGAGGGACTCCTATCCGAGGAGGGAAATGAGACAACAAGCTATTAGACACAGGACGTAGACATAACTCAAATAAGATGATCAAAATGCAAGCGCCTTCTGATATTCTTCTTCAATGCTTCATCAACGAACTACAAAAGTTGGGAAAGCAAAGGCACGAAATCATGCACAATTACAATCGTCCAACAAACTCTCATCCAAGAGTGAACAAGTATTCGCTTTCAAAGCTGTTGGCAACAATGGCGCAGCAATTTTGCATAGAAAGTAAAAGTTAAACAAATAATGAGCCCAAGGCTCTTATTTATAGAACTCAAGGGAGTGGGCAACCCCAAAATCTCCTTGAGTTAATAATGAGTTCTTGCCAATCAATTAGCAAGATTTATTCCTAAAAAGGGGGAACAAGTAGTTAACTGGAAAACTACTTCAGTTAACCAAAAGTAAACAAAGAGTCAACTGGAAACTACTTCAGTTGACTGAAAGTAAACTAAAGGTGAACTTTAATGAAAGTATCCCTCCAAAAATAGACATCCACATTTAGTGGAGATCTAAGATCCACAAATCATGGAAGCCAATTAGACATCCTTAATTAGTGGGATCTGACAATGCATGATTTAAGGGATATGGAGTTAACTTGGAAAGGGACATCAAGTTAACTCCAACTACATTTAATGCCTTCTTGAGTTGACTTCGAAAGAGGCATCAAGTCAAACTCAAGTATCATAAATGCCACTTGGAGGGTAGGACGTCCTTCTTTGGTGCATTTATAGCTTTTCTCATTTCACCATTTCTGGTCAACAGCTCCTTGATCTATGTGTTGACTTCTTCCGTCTCCGGATATTCAATGCTTTGATGACACGACATCTCTTCTTGCGCAAGCTATTGCTCTTGGTAACTTTGGCGGCTTCGTGCTTGGAATGATCTCTTCGCAGCTGGCAAGTCAAGGTGCTTACTACCACGCGGGAGATGGTAATATTGGTCTTTTTGCTGCAAGATCAGTCTTTCTTACTTCTTCGTCCGGAGTAACTACTGCAGGTCTCCACTGAGCGGGAGATGTATTCTTTTCAAAGATAAAGATCTGCAAACTGTTGGTGATGTCCGTTTGCTCTCCAGCAATGTGTGTAAGATCTAGTTGGAGAGTTGCTGGTGCAAGGTCTAGTTATTCAATTGGAGTCCAAGGACGCCAAATTGTCATTCTGCGAAGAAGAACTCGCCTGTTGACTGTAAACACGGACGTGTTCAGACAACTTCTGAAAAACCCCTGAAAATAGCGCCCTGCCGAGAAGTATTTTTCCAAAAATCCGCACATGGGTTTTGTTCGTGCTTCAATGCCTAACAAAGCCAGCCTCGTAATTTGATTCAAACTTTTTCGAAAACCCCCGTAACAGGGGAAGCAAGTATGCCGATTTCTGAATTGGGCGAAAGATGGGTCCTCGAAAATTATGGCCGGATCTACCCAGCTTGATCCGATCCGATGAAGCCCACCTTTTGAAATGTGCAAGAAACTTGGCGCTTAAATTAGCACTCTCCGAGGCCGATCAGAACGTTCAAATTTATTTCGAATGTTTTGCAACACTTCTTCGTTATTTAAAGAGGAGAAGTCCCTCTCTGCTGGGAGCAATGCGTAGGGAAGGGAAATGTTTAACTAAGTTCCTATCTTTTTATGCTTCAGCGGCAGGACACAAGGGTGCATAAACACAATGCGCCGTAGCTAAGCTTTTCTCTGGTTTCTGCAGATCTTAACTACGACTAACTAGCTTTTTATCTATCCAATACCTTCAAGATGAACAGAGCATGAGGGTAAAGGAGCGGGAATGGAATGGTTGGATCACTTGAATTCGCCGTCTCCAGAGGATATGACCGAGGCTCTGAACTCTCGGGTATACACCGGGATAAGGTTGGTACAAGCAAACACTTTGCACGGTAAACTAGATCTGAGATCTGCCAAGGAGGAGGGACTCCTATCCGAGGTATGAGCTTAAGAAATAGTTTACTAGAAACAACAAAATCACGATGCCTTGGCCAACGAGCTTGCTAAGGAGGAGGGACTCCTATCCGAAGTATAGCTTGGAAGTCAACACATTAAACAACATCAAACGACAACTGTCAATAACAAATATCCAAGGAGGAGGGACTCCTATCCGAGGAGGGAAATGAGACAACAAGCTATTAAACACAGGACGTAGACATAACGCAAATAAGATGATCAAAATGCAAGCGCCTTCTGATATTCTTCTTCAATGCTTTATCAACGAACTACAAAAGTTGGGAAAGCAAAGGCACGAAATCATGCACAATTACAATCATCCAACGAACTCTCATCCAAGAGTGAACAAATATTCGCTTTCAAAGTGTTGGCAACAATGGCGCAGCAATTTTGCATAGCAAGTAAAGGTTAAACAAATAATGAGCCCAAGGCTCTTATTTATAGGACTCAAAGGAGTGGGCAACCCCAAAATCTCCTTGAGTTAACAATGAGTTCTTGCCAATCAATTAGCAAGATTTATTCCTAAATAGGGGAAACAAGCAGTTAACTGGAAAGCTACTTCAGTTAACTGAAAGTCAACAAAGAGTCAACTGGAAACTACTTCAGTTGACAGAAAGCAAACTAAAGGTGAACTTAAATGTAAAGTCTCCCTCCAAAATAGACATCCACATTTAGTGGAGATCTAAGATCCACAAATCATGGAAGTCAATTAGACATCCTTAATTAGTGGGATCTGACAATGCATGATTTAAGGAAAGTGGAGTTAAACTTGGAAAGAAGCATCAAGTTAACTCCAACTATATTTAATAGCATCTTGAGTTGACTTGGAAAGAAGCATCAAGTCAAACTCAAGTCTCATAAATGCCACTTGGAGGGTAGGACGTCCTTCTTTGGTGCATTTATAGCTTTTCTCATTTCACCATTTCTGGTCAACAGCTCCTTGATCTATGTGTTGACTTCTTCCGTCTTCAAATAGTCAATGTTTTGATAACATGCCATCTCCTTCTCTTGTGCAAGTCGTTGCTCTTGGTAACTTTTGGCGGCTCCATGCTTGGAATGACCTCTTCGCAGCTGGTAAGCCAAGGTGCTTACTGCCATGCGGGAGGTGGTAAGATTGGTCTTTTTGCTGCAAGATCAGCCTTTCTTTCTTCTTCGTCCAAAGTAATTGCTGCAGCTCTCCATTGAGCGGGAGATGTATTCTTTTCAAAGATAAAGATCCGCAGACTACTGATGATGTCCGTTTGCTCTCCAGCAACGTGTGTAAGATCTGGTTGGAGAGTTGCTGGTGCAAGGTCTGGTTGCTCAATTGGAGCCCAAGGACGCCAAATTGTCATTCTATGAAGAAGAACTCGCCTGTTGACTGTAAACACGGATGTGTTCAGACAACTTCCTAAAACCCTTGAAAATAGCGCCCTGCCGAGAAGTATTTTTCCGGGAAAAATCTGGCACATGGGTTTTGCTCGTGCTTCAATGCTGAACAAACCCAGTTCCTCAGAATTTTGATTCTGAAACTTTATTGGAAAAACCCCGAAAAATAGGGGCAGCAAGTTTGCTGATTCTGGAAAATTTGTCGAGATGGGTTTCTCTGGAAAATGATGCTGAATCTACCCAGTTGATCAGATCTGATGTAGCCTGTTGCTTTTTTCTGTCAGATGCAAGAAAACCTAAGACAAGAAGAGAGGAAAAAGACAGAAGGTGGATTGGAAGTTTTATCTGATCTTCAAAAAGACTATCTCTGATCCAATCCTCAAAATGGCAATCTTTTCCTGCTTCAGATCTGCAAATAAAAATGAAGAACGGATGAAAACCTCCTTTAGATCTTCAATGGCGTCCTTGAGAGCTTTGTGGCTGTTTTTATCTTTCAACCTGCAATGAAATAATGAAATGGACGCCATCTCCTTGAATATATATGTTTGAGCTTCAGATCCACAAATTTGGGGACCTAACACAAGCTCAAAAGGTGATTTGAGTTTGATTTGAAGTTAAAAAGGCGATTTCCACCAATCGTGGAGCGTTTTAGCCAACTTTAACTCAAAAAGCTTTTGACTTTAGTCAACAAATGACCTTTGACTTCTTTTAGGCGTCCCTTTTCATCTTTTGCAAGTTTTTAGTATTTTCTCTTCTGAAAACCCCCTGTTTGATCCTGAATCTGGCGTTGTCTGTTGATCTTGAGACGTCACGGACACATTCACTGCGGAGCTGAATCCAAACTGGAAAGAAGTGCCTGGGAGACTGAATGATAAAAAGCTGAGTTAAGGGCTCCAAAACACTGGGCGCCTTTCCCAAGAAAGGGCGCTTTTGCCAATGCCTTAGTGATTTTTCAATCTTCGTTCTTCAGCTTATTTGAAATGACCTCTCATGCCTTGAACTGGATTTCTCGTTGATCGGAGAGTCAGATGTTTTCACATGACGTTTCATCAGGTACCCAGCTCTATTCCGCTAAGAATGACTGTCTTCGGGAAATCTGGATCTCAAATTAGGGTTCCTTTATCCAAGGGCGCCCCTCCTTGAAAAGGGCGCTTTTGCCTTTTAGCTTGATTATTTTCATCTGACAAGTTGCCTACTTTGATCCAGATTATCCGTTGACTGCTCTGTCAGGTATTGATGCTTGCAGTTGCGTTTCCGAGATTTGCTTGAGCTGAGAAGGTCATCAAAGGAAGCCTTTGGTCATTGGTCAGCATCTGGAAGTCCAAAAGAAAGGGCGCCTTTCTTTAAGAAAGGCTCTTTTTCTTGCAACTTTGTCGTTTACCTGTGATTTCCTGATAATTCCTTAACTGCCTCTTTTTGCTTTGTCAGTAGCTGCTTATGATCCATCCATCAGATGATCTGGATGTTTGTTTCACTGTTGAGCCAGCAACCAAACGTTGAGAATGACTGCTTCGGATGATCTTACTGACTTTGTTTGACCTTCAAAGACCATGGGCGCCCCTGCTTGAAGAAGGCGCCTTTTCAACATGTGAGCAATCTCCCCTTCGTAACATCTCCAGAGTTAGTCAAATTTTGACCTTTTTCGTTTTCAGGAATCTCCTTCGTCAAACAGCATCTTTTTCGACCTTTCCGCCATGGTTGTATCGTTGAAGCTTTTGAAGCTTAGCTTTCAGCGCCTGGTACTGGCCAATCTGCCATTAATGGCTGTGGAGCTCCTAACTTCGTTCCCGAAAAAGAGAAATAGACCCACCAGAGTAAAACGTGTCTTTTGATGATTCTGACTTGACCAATGTGATCGTGAAGCCCTTTAAGCCTATCAAAATCATTTTCGATCATTTCTGGGAAGGTCCTATTTTCGGGGGATTTCCCTGAAAATAGGGGAAAAAACCCTAATTTTCAATTTTTCAGAATTTTGTACATGTGTTCCTAGACAGAAACCCACCAAGATTCTATGATTGGTTTGACCTAAAACAGACCTTTCATGGCATTTTAACAAGATTTAGCTCAATTTACACAGAATGCCAAAAAATTTATTTGGGGTACAACATAGGCTCCGTCTGGTGACCATGTCGGATACCTACGGCATAGGAGAACCGAGAATCTCAAGTTTCGTAGACCAGTATATATAATCAGTTGGGTAACGGAGTCAGGACTTTGGTTCCATACATTCCTAAAAATAGAGTTCACCTTATTTATTGGGTTCCCCCAATTTATTCACCTACGACAAAACATCTAAGAAATCACCTAAAACACGACAATACTTCACTGAACGGGGAAAAACATAACAACATAACGTTAAAGCAAGGAAAAGTATTTACAATATGTACTCACCCCATCCCCGAAGGGACGAAATGCTTCAAGTACTGCCCGCTGTAAGGCAGTGGAAAGAGCCTTCCGTCTGAATGTGAGAGAATATAGGAATTCTCTCCTGCAAGATTATGAATCAGGAACGGCCCCAGCCAAAGGGAGTCGAATTTTCCGTGCATTCCCTTTGGTTCGTGTCTCTTGTCCCATAACAGGACTTTATCTCCAATCTCAAAGTCCCGTTGCCGAGCCTTCTTGTCGAAGATCCTCTTCACTCGCTCTTGATGCTGAGTGATCCTATCAACTATCTCCACCCTTTCTTCTTGAAGTTTCATTAGGCACAAGATACGTTTCTCGATAGGATCTTTGAATTCCTCATCTTCTATTGTGGATGCCAGCTGTAAAGCAGACAACTCTAGAGTGATGGGTAACGCAGCTTCAGTGCCATATAGGATTATGAAAGGTGAAGTGCCGATAGCTCTTTTGGGCGTGATTCTGTCAGCCCAAAGAGCATCGTACAATTTCGTGTGCCAAGCCCGTTGATTGGAATCAACCATCTTGCGCACTATTGTGACTATGTTCTTATTTGACGATTCGGCTTGTCCATTACCTTGTGGATAGTAATCTGAAGAATGGGACAAGGTGATGCCGTAGTCAAAACAAAATTCTATCAACTCCTCTGACGAGAAGCTTGTAGCGTTGTCAGTCACGATCTTTTTGGGTACTCCGAAGCGTGTAATGATGTTCTCTTTGAGGAAATTACACACCACCTCGGAAGTAGCCTGCTTTACAGGAATCGCCTCAACCCACTTAGTAAAATAGTCTGTCGCTGTGAGGACGTAGACATGTCCTTTGCTGGAATGAGGGTTGATAGGTCCCACAAAGTCTATGCCCCATTGCTGGAATGGAGCATCTATCACCACCGGCCTGAGTGGAAGGTTTGACAGCTTAAGTTTACCAACAAATTGTTGGCACAATGTGCATCTGTGCACCCAGTCATATGCGTCGCGGAACAAGGTCGGCCAAAAGAATGATGCCCGCAAGATCTTGAATGCGGTGACCCTTGATGAGAAGTGACCTCCGCATGCTTGATTGTGGAATGCCTCCATCAATCGTCTTTGTTGATCTTTGGTGACGCATAGCAGGAACGTTCCATCAAGCCCACGCTTGTATAGAACATTTCCTCCAAGCACATAGCCTTGTGCTTGTAATTTCAAAGTTCTTCTCTGCTGCTTGTCCAAGTGTGTTGGACATTCCCCGTAGGTTAGGTAGTACCATAATTCTGTGTACCACTCTTGAGCAGATTCAACTAATAAGACCATTGGGAGGTCTTCTTCCATTTCTGTTCCTGGGATTCCATCTTCAGCTTGATGTTTTAAATCACCATCTTCTGCCAGGAGTTGACATAGACCTCTCCCGCGAACGAGCTTGGTAGGCTTGATATCCAAGTCGTATTCTTGGACTCTTGCAATCCAGTTGCCTCTTTTGGTGCCCATCTCTTGTTGAGTGAGGACACTCTTGACCGCGGGGTCTGTAACATACACAGTGGTGTGAGAGTTTAGGATGTAGAATCTGAAATTCTTAACAGCCCTCACCACGGCATATGCATTTTTCTCTATTTGGGAGTACCGAGATTCACTATTCTTGAAGCTGCTGCTCATGAAAGCGATAGGTGACTCGGACTCTTCATTCAACTTCTGAGTCAGTATGGCGGAGAGAGTATGTTCCGACGCGTAACAATAAAGAATGAATTCTTTATTGAAATCGGGTCGAACCAACACTGGTGCTTTACTGATGGCCTCCTTTATTTTCTCGAATGCCTTCCTTCCTTCATCGGTCCATTTGAAAACAGTTGTTTTCTTCATCATTGCCGAGATGTCTTTGGTCAGCTCCGAGAAGTCAGGTACAAATCTTCGTATAAAATTGACTTTGCCGAAGAAAGAATGTACCCCAGTTTTATTGGTAGGGAGAGCCAGATCCTTGATTGCATCTACCCGATTAGGGTCTATCCTAGTCCCTTCTTTAGAGACGATGTGACCAAGCAATTTGCCTTCTGTCACTGCGAAGATAGACTTTTTCGGATTCAGTGATATGTGATGGGACCTGCATCTCTCAAACACTTTCACTAAGTGTTGAAAATGATCTTGCCGCTTTTTTGAGAAAGCGGTAAGGTCGTCAAGATAGACGACAATCAATTTGTCTTTTAAGTCGCCAAAAGCCAAGTCCATGGCTCGCTGAAAGGTAGCACCGGCGTTGATGAGGCCGAAGGGCATCCTCTCGTAGGCGAACGTTCCCCATGGAGTGGTGAACGCTGTTTTGAGTTGATCTTCTTCAGCCACTGCAATTTGATTGTACCCCGAAAATCCGTCAAGTAATGACAGCATCTCCGAACCGGTTACCGTTTGCAATGTGTGTTCCATGATGGGTAAAGGATAGTTATCCTTTAGTGACGACTGGTTCAGGTTCCTGAAGTCTACACAAATCCGGATTTCTCCGCTCTTCTTGCGTACAGGAACGATGTTGGACACCCAGGTGGAATAGTGGATCGGATATATGATCTTAGCATCCACCATCTTTTTCACCTCCGCGTAGATTGTATCTTGGATACGCGGGTTATAGTGTCTCTGCTTCTGCTTGAAAGGCTTGATGTCAGACTTTAGTGGAATTGTATGGGACAATTCCTTTGGCTTGAATGCTTTCAGGTCTTCATAGGACCATGCAAAGACGTCTCGATATTGCTTGAATAGAGATATGAAATTGTCGCTTTCTTCCACAGTGCAACATTTGCCTAGGTTGACGAGCCGAGGCTTATCTTCCGTACCAATGTTGACTTGTTGGTAGTCGGCTGACGTCTTGTCATTAGAATTCCTTTGATCCTGAACACGTCTGTCGTGTCTATCAAAAATATCCTCCAAGGATACTAGACCTTTGGGGATATTATTGCCCTTTAATTGGATGACGCCAGATTCCGTGACTTCGGAATTCTCCGCCATATATGCCTTGGAGGGAGAAGCACTACCTTCAAAGAATAGTTCTTGATAATTGTCATCCATGCGAAGGAACTCTTGAATGTCTTTATCATTAGTAAAGACCTGCCAATTGTCGCAGTTGTCGGGGATGGCTGGCCTGTAAATGAGCTCGACCGCAAAGATATTCTGACGAAAGTCAGAATGGGGCATGAAAAGAGCTGCTGATACCGCAAGGGAATCCGCTCTGCTATTCCGCTCACGTGGTATGTACTCGATGTTGAATGCTTCGAACCAGTCGATTGCATTCCACACCCTTTGTCGGTAAGAAGAAAGACGACTTCTTCTTACTTGATACAGCCCTCTGACCTGTTGAACGATCAGCTCTGCATCACCTTCGACTTGAAGGTATTTTATACCCATATCTCTTGCCTTTTTGAGGCCAAGTATGAGCGCCTCGTATTCTGCGGTATTGTTTGTGTTATCAAACTGCAAGCGATAAGCAAATGGGTATAGTGTTCCTTCGGGAGAGGTAATGACAACTCCCGCTCCCGATCCTGCTGTTGAGCAACTGCCGTCGAACTGCATATTCCACATTCTTGCATCTTGATTCAACGTTTGCGTGGTAAGTGCAAGATTTTCATCTTCTTTAGTTACTTCTGACAGCATGGCATACGTGCCAGGACCCGTGTTTTGATGTAACACTTGTGCTTGTGGGTCTTGAGATTTCACCACCGTGAATGTTGACTTAGCCTCAGGTTCCAACTTGAAAGTGCCCTTTTTCAATGGGATTGTCGCGTACGACCAATCCAATTGAATCTCGCCTCCGAGATCTTTGCAAAAGCTTCTGCTCAGGAGCATTCCATAACTGATTGGGATGTCAGCTATGAGAATGGTCATCATGATCTTCTTTTCTGGGCAGGATGCCAATCTTACTTGAGCATCCTTCAGCTGACCTACCAACGGCACGGGTTTTGATTCAAGTGAGTAACACTTTTCTTTGGTTTCCGTGCATGATAGCCCTAAAGCTTTCATGATTTGTAAAGGCATGACGTTATCAGATGCCCCTGAATCAATTATACAGTTGCTAAGCTTATATCCTCCCATATACAAAGATATGTAAAAAGGTTTTGGCTTTTCTCCCGCTGGTACGGAAGATGCTAGCAATGTGGGCTGTATGACGATTGGCTTCTGAATCACCTTAAGAATCCGATCCATTTGATCGGGATGATCCTGGAGATACTCCAGCTGTGAAATTTGTACCTTCGTCTTCATCATGGATGTCACTATGTCAAAGTTCGTCGAAGACGGTTCTTGAGGAACTGGTGTGACGTACTCATGTGTAGACTTGGGATTAGAAGTGGAAGCTTCTTTTCCCTTTTCATTGGACTGCCGTCTTTCGTCTTCTTCTTTCTGTGCTTTGAAATGCTGAGCACGTGTAAACACGGGTGTTGACAGGTTCTCGTGATTGACAGCAAGATTGTACTGACGGTAGTCTTCTTCTTCTTGATTTACGGGTTCGTTGTGAAAGTATCCCGTTGCGGAGTCGCCATCGAAATTGTCCATTTGAGGTGGAGCAACGTTCGAATTTGAAGGTACTGTATTGGAGCTTGGAACTGCATCTCCGGCATATCCCATTATCTGATTCATCCTTTGATTCTCAGGACATGAAGATCCAGTGTGTTCATCTGAATCATGGAAACAACAGAACACGTTGGATTTCTCAGGTTCTACTTGTCTAGGTGGTCCTGAAAACTTCGGCTTGAAGTTGTTAAATGATTGGAAATTATTTTTCTTCGGCTGATAAGGCTGTTGAGGCTGGTACTGCTGTTGAGGCTGGTACTGTTGTTGTTGATATGGTGGTGGTGTGGGCATTGCTTGCTGCCCTTGGTTGGGTGACTGTCTTTTGAGGATGGTCACCTCGTTTGCTACCTTTTGTAGCAATGGATCTGCTGATGCTTGGACCAGCGGTCTGATGGCATCATTCTTCATCTTCCCCGTAGTGATCATGTGATCTTCGAGCTCAATAGCCTTTTCTTGAGCTACCAGCAGGTCTTCTTCATGACTGCCTTTTATGAAAAAGGCTATCTCTGAGGGTAGGGCGTTGATGAAGCTGCTCATCAGGATCTCATCGGATGGATTCATTGTGTGGGAAAGTCGTGTAACAAGGCGGTTAAACCTTGCTACGAACTCCCTCATTGGTTCTGTGGACTCCATCTTTGAGTTAGATAAACGGGCAAACAGTTGATGACTGTCTTCAGCAGGTCTGAATCTGGCCAAAAACTTTTCGCTCATGTCTTCCCAGTTTGTGATAATCCCTGGTCGCAAATGATTGAACCAGTCAGCTGCATTTGCTTCAAGAGTTTCGACAAAGAGTCGAACGGCGATATCTTCGTGTGGCACAGACAGAACGGAACAGGCCGCTGTGAATGCTGAGAGATGTTCATCGGGATGTTTAGTCCCGTCGCCATAGAATCTTGGGAAATGCTTCCGTGATCCCTTGGGAAGTTCATGATTGCCTTGTAAGGCCAATGGACCTATGTTATTACCCCATGGAAGTGGGGCAGCACGTCTGGCAACAACTCTTGCATTTCGGCCATTGCCGAAAAGATTGTTGATGTAGTGGCCATTGCCATTGTTGCCATTGCCATTGCCGTTATTACGGCCAATGCCGTTATGAATGTTAACGTTGTCGGCCATTGCTTGAGCAGGAGGTTCTTGTTGAGGTTCTTCTAGAAATTGCTCTCGAACCTCTTGAAAGATCTGCTCTGTGTCGGATGCTTCTCCGACTTCTTCTTGGAAAAGAGGATTGGTCCTCCTTCTTGTATATACTTGGTAAGCCAGGATGTTTACTGCCACGCAGGTGGTGGTAACACTGGTCTCTCGGCTGCTAGATCAGCCTTTCTTTCTTCCTCGTCCAGAGTAATGGCTGCGGCTCTCCACTGAGCTGGTGATGTATTCTTCTCGAAGATGAAGATCCGCAAGCTGCTGATAATATCCGATTGCTCTCCTTCAATGTATGTAAGATCTGGTTGGAGAGTTGCTGGAACAAGATCAGGTTGCTCTACTGGTGCCCAAGGACGCCAAATAGTCATTCCCGTGACATAAAAGCGTTTAGCTTTTCTTGAAGTTTTATGCCTCGTTGCCCCACGGTGGGCGCCAGAAAACTGTTGGCGTTTAAATTAGCACCTCTGGAGTGCTGATTGTAAACGTTCAGCTATTTCAAATGTTTTGCAACACTTCTTCGTTATTTAAAGAGGAGAAGTCCCTCTCTGCTGGGAGCAATGCGTAGGGAAGGGAAATGTCTAACTAGGTTCCTATCTTTTTATGCTTCAGCGGCAGGACACAAGGGTGCACAAACACAATGCGCCGTAGCTAAGCTTTTCTCTGGTTTCTGCAGATCTTAACTACGACTAACTAGCTTTTATCTATCCAATACCTTCAAGATGAACAGAGCATGAGGGTAAAGGAGCGGGAATGGGATGGTTGGATCACTTGAATTCACCGTCTCCAGAGGATATGACCGAGGCTCTGAACTCTCGGGTATACACCGGGATAAGGTTGGTACAAGCAAACGCTCTGCACGGTAAACTAGATCCGAGATCTGCCAAGGAGGAGGGACTCCTATCCGAGGTATGAGCTTAAGAAATAGTTTACTAGAAACAACAAAATCACGATGCCTTGGCTAACGAGCTTGCTAAGGAGGAGGGACTCCTATCCGAAGTATAGCTTGGAAGTCAACACATTAAACAACATCAAACGACAACTGTCAATAACAAATATCCAAGGAGGAGGGACTCCTATCCGAGGAGGGAAATGAGACAACGAGCTATTAAACACAGGACGTAGACATAACTCAAATAAGATGATCAAAATGCAAGCGCCTTCTGATATTCTTCTTCAATGCTTTATCAACGAACTACAAAAGTTGGGAAAGCAAAGGCACGAAATCATGCACAATTACAATCATCCAACGAACTCTCATCCAAGAGTGAACAAATATTCGCTTTCAAAGTGTTGGCAACAATGGCGCAGCAATTTTGCATAGCAAGTAAAGGTTAAACAAATAATGAGCCCAAGGCTCTTATTTATAGAACTCAAAGGAGTGGGCAACCCCAAAATCTCCTTGAGTTAACAATGAGTTCTTGCCAATCAATTAGCAAGATTTATTCCTAAATAGGGGGAACAAGCAGTTAACTGGAAAGCTACTTCAGTTAACTGAAAGTCAACAAAGAGTCAACTGGAAACTACTTCAGTTGACTGAAAGCAAACTAAAGGTGAACTTAAATGTAAAGTCTCCCTCCAAAATAGACATCCACATTTAGTGGAGATCTAAGATCCACAAATCGTGGAAGTCAATTAGACATCCTTAATTAGTGGGATCTGACAATGCATGATTTAAGGAAAGTGGAGTTAAACTTGGAAAGAAGCATCAAGTTAACTCCAACTACATTTAATAGCATCTCGAGTTGACTTGGAAAGAAGCGTCAAGTCAACTCAAGTCTCATGAATGCCACTTGGAGTGTGTATGGCGTCCTTTTCTGGTGCATTTATAACTCGCCATTAATCAACAGTGTCTCAATCCATTGATTGACCTCATCAGCTTCTGGGGAGTTAATGCTCCGTAGGATGATGACGTGGCGTCGGAGCATGACCTCACCCGTTGTGAGCTGATTTCCGAAGTCAATGCATTGAGATGCTGCCTCTTCTAACTTGGTTGATAAAGCTGCTACCTTAGCCAGCTTACAACCCTCTGGATCGTCAAGAAAGGTGCTGCGGATGACATCCCTGAACTGGTTCTGTACAGTCACCAACTCGACGTATTCTCCTCCCTCACGCTGATATTCCATGCAAGGGAAAGATATTACCAACATTCTTGCGAAGTTGATAATAGTGGCAACCACCCTTCTGTAATCAATCATCTCTACTGAATGAGCGTCGTAGGCTTTCACCTTGTACGCCAATTGTTCTTTCCAAGCAAAAAGATGTTGCTTGTTTTCCTCAGAGTATACTGATTGATATGCTAATTGCAAATCTGCAATTGTACTTTCGTCTTCAAGCCTCTTTTCTGCAATCTTCTGTTCTGACTGCTGGATCTCCACACGAAGTTCATGTGCTCTATCCCGTAACTGGTATAGGTTAGCCAGTACGCATCTACCCTTGAGAACAAACTCTTCCACCTGATTCCTCAAGTGTTTGCCGAATGTTAACAATTGCCGATGATTTTGTTCGGCGGGGAGATCTAGTAGTCCTGCCGGTAGGGCTGAGACGTTGGGTGTGCCATGTATCAAGCTGGTGATGTAAGACCTCAGTTTCTGATTTTCAGCCTTTAAGGCTGCCTTTTCTTTACCATCCTTGGCCATCCTTTCTTGTGCGCTCACCGAAGCTATTCCGAGAAGATCCGCCTCCACCTGTCGTGTAGTCTTCCCGAGGTTAAGTTGAGACAAAGTGTAGTCCTCTACTTGAACCTCGTGTATGCTTTTCTCTACTGGTGGAGCGGCAGTCTCTATGATGATCTCACATTCTGCATTCCTTTCTATGTGAACTTGCTTCTTTAACTTCTTCGCCGACGTGTCTTGTGGGACGTGGTCGAATTCGGTAAAGTCAAGCTCATATGAGGGTTTTTCCCTCTTCCTTCCTAGGAAACCTTCGAGCCAAATAGAATCTCGGCGAACTTCACTAGGAGGGACGTGAGGCCCTTGAACGCTAGATGTGTGAGACTGTGCTGGAGCAATGTCTCTCGGTGGCGAATCCAAGTCGATGAGGACCTGTGTTCGCTGTGATACTGGTGATATGGGCGGCTCTGTTTCCATAACAGGCACCGTTTCTGCTGCTGCTTCTACTGTTGCTACCTCTGCCATTGGCTCAGCCACTGGTTCTTCAACAACTACTGCTGCTGGTTCTCCTGTGATAACTTCGGCTGAATCAGGGGTAGCAGTCTCTACTCTTTGTTCTGGGGCAGCAATACCCGTGATTATTTCAGGACTATGTGTGGCTTTCTCCACTGGTGTCCTCTGTGTTCTAGGTTTTGACATCCTCATCCCTTGGGGAGGATTGCACCATTGCTTTTGTCTAGGTTTCCTTCTTGAAGTGGAAGGTGGTGTAGACTGAACCTGTGGCGGCTCTGTTCTGTGAGGTATCACCTTCCTTGATTTCTTGCTGTCGAGATAGAGTTGGCTATTTCTAACCACTCTACTCGTTCTTTCTTCTATAGATGTATCCTCTTTGGCATACCAATCCACTCTCGGGAGCGGTTGGGAGTCAACTGAATCTGCGAAGAATGTGGGGAGAATGACTTCCCCTTCATCATCTGACAGGCCCTCAATGTCTGCTGACATGAAATCAGCAATCTGTGGGAGTCTGAATCTGCTGTAATTCCTTCTTCGCACTTCATACTCGTCTTTACAATTCACCCAATAATCTTCCATAGAAGACTTATGTGACGAGTGTTGCTCAAGGTGTGCTGCATAGAGTCCTCTGGGATCATAAGATCTTCTATCAATGAGATATTTGAGGTTAAACCTCCTTGTTTCTTGACCCATCATCTTTGCATCTGCCGCGGATTCACATCTATATAGTCCCATTTCAACGGGAAAGTTAACAGCTGTCTTCCTCTTCAAGCGCAAGTGGACATGAACTTCGGACAACTGTCTCAGGAACTCCATGAAAACTACCCTATCGGAAGGGTGTCTTGGTAGCATGGCGGGGTGGCCAATGTAGCCATACACGCGTATGTAGGAGAATGTAGGAAATTGGATAAACCAATCTGCCCAATCCGCCATTGCCTCTCTGGCTGTCTGCGAAATACGCACGTGCATCTCATGGTTAAGCTCACGAACTATGTGCATGGTGAAGTGATCACTTGTCTTCTTGAAGTGTCTTTCTGCTTGAGTAAACTCAAGGCGTGTGAAAAACTCGTGAACCTTCTGCACACCTAAGGTTCCCACATTGTTCAATAACCTGAAATCGCCTTGGAAGGCTATCAAGTATACCAGGTAGGAGCACATGTGGAACCTATGAGCTTCCAGATACCCAGTGATTTGTCGGTGGAGTGTGTCACTGATCAAAGTGGCCCAGTCATAGTATTCCCTCCTGCCAATGATTTTAGCGATGACATAGTACATCCATGGCTGGAACTGACGACCATCTTCTTCTCCAGTGACTCTGTTGAGTAGAGTGATTAACACTGCGTACTCGTCTTTACATTCTCCTCGCCCCAACAACTTAGGCAAGCTTGCCTTTGTCACTTTTAGCCATTTTTCGGCCATTATCCTTTGACATTTGTCCTTGGCCGTCTCAAAAGCTTTCTCACATTCCGTCAATGATATGACTTTGCTGTTAGGATGTGAGGGAATATCAAAACATCTTTCGATATCTTGAGGCTTTAAACTGCAAACAATCCTTCCATCTGCTGCTCTGATTTCTCTGGTGGTAGGGTTGTAATGCTTGATACAAGCGATTACGAGCTCTACGCTTTGTAGTGTGATGGGAATTGAAGCGGCTTGCAGCAATCCGGATTCTTCGATATTCTGCAATGTTATTTGATTCATGCCTTCTAACTGCTCCAAATCGACCACTGGATTTACTTGGTGTAGATTTGTGTCAACTGTTTTCAGGTAATCATGGAGTAAGACCGTCTTGGTCTCGTATTGCACCTGGGAGTACTGCATCCTGAAAAACTTGAAGATTGACTGTAAGCTTGACCTAGTTCAGATGATTTTCGGAAACCCTT
Source organism: Sequoia sempervirens (assembly GCA_007258455.2). Lineage (NCBI taxonomy): Eukaryota > Viridiplantae > Streptophyta > Pinopsida > Cupressales > Cupressaceae > Sequoia > Sequoia sempervirens. Next base: position 21,521 of record VDFB02115650.1, on the reverse strand, counting down.
AAAAATAGCGCCCTGCCGAGAAGTATTTTTCCGGAAAAAATCTGGCACATGGGTTTTGTTCGTGCTTCAATGCTGAACAAACCCAGTTCCTCAGAATTTGGATTCTGAAACTTTTTCGAAAAACCCCCAAAAATAGGGGCAGCAAGTTTGCTGATTTTGGAAAATTTGTCGAGATGGGTTTCTCTGGAAAATGATGCTGAATCTACCCAGTTGATCAGATCTGATGTAGCCTGTTGCTTTTTCTGTCAGATGCAAGAAAACCTAAGACAAGAAGAGAGGAAAAAGACAGAAGGTGGATTGGAAGTTTTATCTGATCTTCAAAAAAAAACTATCTCTGATCCAATCCTCAAAATGGCAACCCTTTCCTGCTTCAGATCTGCAAATAAAAATGAAGAACGGATGAAAACCTCCTTCAGATCTTCAATGGCGTCCTTGAGAGCTTTGTGGCTGTTTTTATCTTTCAACCTGCAATGAAATAATGAAATGGACGCCATCTCCTTGAATATATATGTTTGAGCTTCAGATCCACAAATTTGGGGACCTAACACAAGCTCAAAAGGTGATTTGAGTTTGATCTGAAGTTAAAAAGGTGATTTCCACCAATCGTGGAGCGTTTTAGCCAACTTTAACTCAAAGAGCTTTTGACTTTAGTCAACTAATGACCTTTGACTTATTTTAGGCGTCCCTTTTCATCTTTTGCAAGTTTTTTGGTATTTTCTCTCCTGAAAACCCCTTGTTTGATCCTGAATCTGGCGTTGTCTGTCGATCTTGAGACGTCACGGACACATTCACTGCGGAGCAGAATCCATACTGGAAAGAAGTGCCTGGGAGACTGAATGATAAAAAGCTGAGTTAAGGGCTCCAAAAGACTGGGCGCCTTTCCCAAGAAAGGGCGCTTTTGCCAATGCCTTAGTGATTTTTCAGTCTTCGTTCTTCAGCTTATTTGAAATGACCTCTCGTGCCTTGAACTGGATTTCTCGTTGATCGGAGAGTCAGATGTTTTCACATGACGTTTCATCAGGTACTCAGCTCTGTTCTGCTAAGAATGACTGTCTTCGGGAAATCTGGATCTCAAATTAGGGTTCCTTTATCCAAGGGCGCCCCTCCTTGAAAAGGGCGCTTTTGCCTTTTAGCTTGATTATTTTCGTCTGACAAGTTGCCTACTTTGATCCAGATTATCCGTTGACTGCTCTGTCAGGTATTGATGCTTGCAGTTGCGTTTCCGAGATTTGCTTGAGCTGAGAAGGTCATCAAAGGAAGCCTTTTGTCATTGGTCAGCATCTGGAAGTCCAAAAGAAAGGGCGCCTTTGCTTTGAAAAGGCTCTTTTTCTTGCAACTTTGTCGTTAACTGTGGTTTCCTGTCAATTCCTCAACTGCCTCTTTTTGCTTCGTCAGCAGTTGCTAGTGATCTATTCATCGGATGATCTGGATGTTTGTTTCACTGTTGAGCCAGCAACCAAACGTTGAGAATGACTGCTTCGGATGATCTTACTGACTTTGTTTGACCTTCAAAGACCATGGGCGCCCCTGCTTGAAGAAGGCGCCTTTTCAACATGTGAGCAATCTCCCCTTCGTAACATCTCCAGAGTTAGTCAAATTTTGACCTTTTTCGTTTTCAGGAATCTCCTTCGTCAAACAGCATCTTTTTTGACCTTTTCCGCCATGGTTGTATCGTTGAAGCTTTTGAAGCTTAGCTTTCAGCGCCTGGTACTGGCCAATCTGCCATTAATGGCTGTGGAGCTCCTAACTTCGTTCCTGAAAAAGAGAAATAGACCCACCAGAGTAAAACGTGTCTTTTGATGATTCTGACTTGACCAATGTGATCGTGAAGCCCTTTAAACCTATCAAAATCATTTTCGATCATTTCTGGGAAGGTCCTATTTTCGGGGGATTTCCCTAAAAATAGGGGAAAAAACCCTAATTTTCAATTTTTCAGAATTTTGTACATGTGTTCCTAGACAGAAACCCACCAAGATTCTATGATTGGTTTGACCTAAAACAGACCTTTCATGGCATTTTAACAAGATTTAGCTCAATTTACACAGAATGCCAAAAAATTTATTTGGGGTACAACAATATTACTTACTATAAATAGCAAGTATTAATGGTGAAGTCTTGAAATGCCTTCAAACAACCAACCGAACTCTAGATCATTGAGCTGAATAATCCGGAATGAAACATCAAGCCTACTAAAGAGCTTGAATCTCCCCAAATGGGTCCCCCTGAACATCTCACTAGCCTACGAGAATCGTAGTCATAGGCTAACCTCAACCTCCCAAACCACTGGCTAGAAAGTGGACATTACAACCTGCCCTCCCTCAAATTACTTGTCCTCAAGCAATCTCAACTCCGGATGTTGCAATATCTCCTCACCCTCCCAAGTTGCATCCTCAACACTTGCTGACCTCCACTACGTGACTCTGATATAAACTTCACCCAGTTGAAGAGGGTGAAGCAACTCCCCATGATGGCCTTCTATATCACACCCCTCTGTAGGTGTACACCACGTAAATCCCAGTGATACTGCCTGCCTCTAGATAACTCCTGCTACACCAATCTAACCACACTAGGTATGCCACATCGTCCAAGATCAACCCCTATATCATGTGTCCTGTAAACATGATCATCCTGTAGAAGTAGCTCTGAATACTTGGAAGGTTTTTCCTCTTTATTTGCAGAAAGGGACACCTTATACCAACTTTCCATCTCACGTGTGCATGCCTTATGCATCGTAGTCAAATCAGATGTGAGTGGGCTGAAAGTAAAGTTATATGCATATCGCAAAATACACACATTGTGGAATGTATCCATAAGCCCTAACTGTAGTCCCGATCCACAAATAGGATCCCATGTCCTGTGATTGTCTCCCAATTCCACATAGGGAACAAAAGGAGCACCATCATCCAACTCAGAGTGGATTATCATAAGTCAAATCAACGTTATCCTCAAACAATGGATTAACAACAAATTGTACACTGTCTTCTTGCTGATTTGAGTTACCTGTCTCTGAATTTTTGGGGCAATGAATGAAACCATACTCCTAAAAGTGGTCTCGCTCCTCCACTTGTTCAATCTCTTTTCCTTTCCCTCTACTCTTCTTCCCATTGAAGGAGATGACACATAGACTACCTTCAAACATTCCCCTCAACACATATTTCTTATCAACTGCAAATTTCATTTCCATTGTGCGCAAGTTGAGGGAAAACTCACCAATTGCATGAATCCACTTCATGCCTAAGACCACATTAATCTCACCCATGTTGACGACTTGATAATCATCTTGGAATTTGTAATCATTCAGCTGCAAGGTGAAATTAAGAATCCTCCTCGTACAAGTGTGAGTGAAACCATCTGCTACTCTGACCTTGAACCCCTCAAAATCTTCTGTGTGAAGTCCACGCCTGACAACCAATCCCTCATCAATGAAGTTATGAGTGGCTCCTGTATCAAGAAACGTGATCACACGCTGCCTACTCAAGACTCCTCTGATTCTAAATGACCCCTCTCTTTGGATGCTAGAGAGTTGTGCCATAGGGGATAACTTTGCTAAATTTGTTTCCGACTCTTCCGATGCTCTTCCTATCTTATTGTCCTCCAAATCAGATCGCTGTTCAAAATTTTCAGAATTGATTTCATCAGCATAAAAATATTCCATCTGATTTGCATGACCCTACACAAAACACTTGTGATCCTGATCCCAAGGCCTTTTGCATTCGAAGCATAATTTCTGTCTCCTCAGGTCGTCTATGGTATCATCATTAAATTTTTGTGGTGGTTTCCTTTGCAGATCTGCAACTTGATGATGACTTATCCTTTGGAGGAGTAATTTGTCATGTCCCTGGAATCTTAACATTAAGATAATAATTAAATAAGATAAAAACATAATAAAAGTATAAACATTAGTAATTATAATTATCACAAAGATAATATTATAATTAAATTATCAAAGATAATATCGTAAATATTAAAATATGAATTCTAATAATTTAAATATTATTATAATATAAGATATAATAATATATATATTGAAGAAATAAATGGAGCAAGCAAAGAGATAAGGGATTAAAACAAGATAATTATGGAATATAAAATTGTAAATAATGGCAATTTAAATAATAAAATAAATACTAAAAATGTATCAAATTAATATAACACAATAAAATCAATTAATATTAATTATCAAATAATTATTAAGAGATAATATTATAAATATTAAAATATACATATTTAAATAATAAATATAAATAATACTATAAATAAATATAAATAATATTACAAATAAATTAAAAATAAAATAGTAAAATATAATACACATCAAAACAAAATAATAAAATGAATATAATTTGAGATATCATTAAGGAATGTTTAACTAAAAGTCATGTCTTTTGTGGGGTTATCTCTATTCAAAGAGATGCCTCTCTTCATGGAGGTATAAGGATATAAAATAAGAAGGGGAAGAAAAGGGAAAAAAGGAAAAGATATAGGAAATACACATCAGATTTTAAGAAGAAGATAGAAGAGTAAAGGAATGAAGATATAAAAAGGAGATCTATCAATAGTGTGTAGAGAACAATAAAAATAGAAATTAGAAAGGTTTGGGATTAGTTTTCAAAAGGAAACAATCATTTCAAAAGGTTGTGTCTCTTCTAATAAATGTCTCTTTTCAAAAAGATACATCTTCTCCTTTGAATGTGAACATATAAAAAGAGAAAGAAGGAGATAAGTATAGGGAGGAAGAAGGAAATAGAGAATAGAATGAGAAATAAGAGATAAAATATAGATTGCAGATCGTCTGAAATTTATAAAGACAGGCAGATGGAAAGTAGATAAGTATTTTATCAATATAAGGAGATAAGTATTTTATGAACTTAAATAATAAGTTAGATAAATGTTTTGTACATTTAAATAATGATGTTGATAAATACATCATGGATTTAAATAATGGTCTAATTAATAGTAATTCATACATGATGCTATTTATTTAATGTTATCTATTCTTTTATTGATTGCATGGGGACATTACATAATTGTTTTAGGTGGAAATTGCCTTTTTGGGGTAGCAAGCTCCATGTCTTGTGCCTTCTTCATCATGTCCTTGAAATATGCCCCTTAATTTTTTCCTTGGATTTTCGTAACACAAACCAGCACCATGCCAAATGTTAGCGTTAGATCCCAAAAGATATCCAACTTGAGAGTAACCTTCACCAAGAAAGTTCACCAAGATCCTATTGAAGGCGAGGTGATAGCTTATGGTGATGGGATCATTAGCAATAATCTGAACTTGAAATACAAAGCTGGAAATGAAATGTAGGCGGTGATCCGACCATGAGCAATCCACGCTACCACTTGTTCAGTGGGGGGGAAAGATAATTACAATGAAACACAATTCATCTGCTATTAGCAGGCATCCACATAGTAGTGGGAATTCTCCACTTAAACAATGGGTGAAAAAGGAAAGATACAATGTTAATTCCTCCTCACTGGCGGTAAACCATCTAGGGGTTATATTGTTTGCATTAAAATCACAAAGTAAATGCAGCAATATTATTGACTGGATTAGTACTACTAATTCTCAGCCTTACAATGCAAATTATTTGCAATTTACCAAGTGTTACAATTGAATAATCAATGCAAATGAAGAAAGATGGTTTCCCCAACTTCTAAACTTTCCAACTACAAAATTACAAGTCAAAATCTGTACTATTGAGTTGGCGTAACAACTAGCACCTCTAGAGTAAGAGTTGGTACGGACATCTATGCACACTACGCAATGAGTGCTCTTCAAATTAGGAGGGGAAGCTCCCTCGTTGTGCTTGACAAAAGTGCTTTGAAAAGGAAAGTAAACTAAACTATATCCTGTCTTTTTGTCTCAGCTATAACAGGTACAAGGCTTTTTCGAAAACTGTATACGTTGCAGCTAAGTATTTTCTGGTTTCGCAGATCACTAACTACAACTAGGCTTAATTACTTAAAATCTATCTAGTTTCCTCAAGAAAATAAAGCATGAGGAAATGGAGCAAGGATGACTATCTGACGATAAACAAGTATAGATTCTCAACTTGAAGGCAAGGTGGCACATCTATGAGCTCAATCTAAACAAGTTTATTGGAAACAACAATATACGATAAACTAAGTACAGATTCTCAACTTTAAGGCAAGGTGGCACAACTATCAGCTCAATCTGAATAAGTTTATTATTCACACACATCACACGATAACCAAGTACAGATTCTCAACTTGAAGGCAAGGTGGCACATCTATCAGTTCAATCTAGACGAGTTTATTGAACACAAAACATATTTGATCTAACTAAGGAAAGAATTCACTATTATAATTGCATGAAACCCAAGTGGCATAACAATTCATCATAATAGCAAAAACGCATGAACAGATACAAAACGAGCAATATTGAAGGCAAGGTAGGCACAACATATATTTCTCTCTCGTGCAAAAGTCATGTACAAATGAGCAAAAACTCTTATTTATAGACATCGAAAGGTGTAGAGAAACCTAAAATCACCTTGAGTCAACTACAGTCTTGCAATGCATGCAAGATTTATTGCTAAGCCCTAATAAAGTAAACTATACAATTAACTGGAAAACTACCATCAGTTAACCAAAACATCTAATCTAAAATGGACAATTGTGCAAGCATGCACGTCCTTATTGAAAGCATGTTAACTGGAACACTACCATCAGTTAACATAAACCCTAAATGAAACTCCAAGTAAATAAAACTGATCTCATAATAGATATGCATGAGAGAAGACAATGAGTTAACTTGAGAAGGTAACGCCAAGTTTAACTCTTGTGTATAATGTCTACTCTGAGAGGTGGGAGCTAGGTCTCTTACGTCGTGATCTAGAGGCAACCCGATCCCTCAGCAGTTGTTGATTACATCACTATCACAGACTCACGATACTCTGTCGAAGAAGTACTATGCCTGTGTAGCATGTCCTCACCATTTGTGATCTGGGGTGAAGTTCACCCCAACTCCTTGTTGCTTCATGAACAATCGCGACATATTTGTAGTGATTAATCTTACAATAACTTGGTCTCCCCAAGCGAAAATAGGTATGAGTAGGTGCTATGAGCTCACGACTATACATCGGTAAACTCAACATATGCACCACCCTCAATCTGATATCGACACGGTAAGTGAGATACTAAGGTCCTCACAAACCGAAGTGCACTAGTAACGTGCTCTCTACTCTCAACCAACTCTGACGCCATAATCTCCTCTATCTTTGCCTTGAAAACCAACTGTGTTTTCCAAGAGTAGATAGCTTCTTTATCCTCTGCATCTGTGACTAATTCATATGCCATACTCAGGTGAGCAATCATAATCTCATCCCAGGTCTATTAATTGCCATGTCTCGCTCCTCATCTTGGAGACGTAGTCGGAGTTCTCGTGCATTGTACCGCAATTGATATGACTCTGTGAGCATAGAACGGCCTCTAGCAACGAACTCCTCCTCCCACTCATCCAAACACTTTCCATATGCAACTAAATGATTAAGTTGACCTTGTTCTGCTGGAGGCTCAAGCATTGGCGAGAGTGTGGCAATAACATCTAACCTGTGTCGCGGTAAGGTTAGAAATGTACCGGATTTGGGGGTTGCCTGGGATTTCAGCCTTGAGGGTCAGCTTCTTTATCCTCTCCTCGCTCTTCAAAGATTCTATCCTTGCACTGCCTCAGAAGTAACCTCAGAAGAGATCAACCCTGAAGTCCGGCGTAAGCACGACCAAGGTTAATCAGATAACCTCAAAGTCCTAAGAGATTCCAACTCATCCAAGCTCTTTCCCTGCGGAGTTATAGCAGTCTCGACAACGATCTCCATGTCAGTATTCCTCTCCACGTGAACCATGTTCTTGACCCTCTTGTCTGGCGCATCTTGGTAAACCTGATCAAAATCTGAATGATTAAGGACGTAGGATGGCTGCCTCTTCCTTCCCAGCTGAGACTCAATCCAAGACTCCATCTCTACTAATGCCAGGAAGGGTTTGTACTAGCAATGAGGCCGGGATGAGAGTGAATATGTACAAGAACTATCATGAAGATGGGAGTCTAAATCCACCCAAGATGAATTGGGATTGGTGACCTTCCTAACCTGCATAGGAACTTGAGGTCAACCTCGTAATCGGGCGGACTCGAACCCGACCAGGATAGGTCGCCCCGCCGTGCCTTTTACTGCAGACAAGGGCAAGCGCCTTGCCTTTTGAATTGTTTGGCGCTTGACCTTTTAGAGGGCCGGGCCTCCTTCTGCTCGACGAGGAAGGGTAGTGAAGGATTCACCATCGGGCGCTCTCGTCCATGCGCATCTCTACTCCTCCTCGTCTTGCCGCCGAGGTAAAAGTATACCGCTTTGAATAACTCCCACTTTGACCTCTCTTTACTATTGTGGCGCACTTTGGCGCACTCAATCAATTCACATCGGCAATGGGCTGTGTTTCCAACCTCGTTTTCTAAAAACCGAGGAAGAACTTCTCCCTCAATATTTGATAAACCTCCCACATCTTCCGACAAGAAAAAATCAGGAGAGAGAGAAGCGGCCATAGCTATGTCTACGAACCTCAAAGTCATTCACGTAGTTTGCCCAATAATCCTCCATAGAAGGCTCATGATATGCACGTCCAGCAAGGCGAGTTGTGTAATGACCCCAAAGATCATAGGCACGAGCCTCAACAAGATACTTGAGATGATATTTCTCGAGCTCCTGTCCTACAACTTTGGCATCAACTGCCGTCTTGCACCAATACAAACCAAACTGAAAAGGAAAGTTGGCAGCTGGTCTATGCTTGCGGCGTAAAAGACGATGAACATCATGCAACTGCCTCAGGAACTCCATAAAGACTGTCTTGACCAAGGATAACGTGGAAGCATAGCTGGATTTCCTATAAATCCATATACTCGGATGTAGGTGTATGTCGGGAACTGAATAAACCAATCCGCCCAACCATCCATCGCTGCTCTAGCAGCTGCCGAGATACGAACGTGCAACTCCCGGTCCAAATTTCTCACTGTATAAGTCAAGAAAGCCTCATGAACACGCTTGAAATGACGTTTAGCCTTAGTGAACTCAAGCTGATCATAATAGTGATAGACTTTCTGAACACTGAGAATGCCCACGGTGTTTAATCCTCAGAACTGACCCTGATAAGCAATCAAGTACACGAGATAAGAACACATGTGAAACTCATGAGCAACTAGGAAACCGGTGATCTGCTTGTGGATAACATCGCTGATGAAGGATGCCCAGTCATAATGCTCCTGCCTAGATATGATGCGACCAATGATGTAATACATCCAAGGCTGGAAAACATTTGCATGTGATTGACCTGAGACAGGATTCAAGAGTGTAATTAGAATCCAGTACTCATCCTTGTACTCACCACGACCCACATTGTTTGGCAATCTGTTTTTCGCTTGTTTTAACCATTGTTCTGCCATTTTACTTTGGCACTTGTCCACATTAGCATTGAATGCATGCTCGCATTGCTCCATAGAAATAACTAGACTGTTCGGGTGCTGAGGTATACCAAAACTTCTTTCAATGTCCAAAGGCTTGAGACTACAAATAACTCGTCCATCTACTGACACTATGTCACGAGTAGCAGAGTTGTAATGCTTAATACAAGACATTACGAACTCAACACAATGAATAGAGATAGGTATGGAAATGGCCTCCAATAACCCGGACTGCTGAATGTTTTGAATAATCGAATCTCTGATCTTGATTGGATCTAGAACTGCTTCTGGCAGCACCTTGTGAAGATTCGTCTCAACTGTCTCGATGAAGTCGTGAGTAAGGGCTGATTTGGTCCTGTATTCAAGCTGAGTGTACTGCATTATGAAAAACTCGCCTGTTGACTGTGAACTCGACTATGTTCTGACAAGATTTCTAGAAAGCTAAAAATAGCCTGCTGAGGCTAAAAATAGCCTTTTGAAGAGTTATTTTCGGCGAAAAATCTGAGATATGGGTTTTGTCCAGAAAAAGATTCTAAGATAACCTAGAACGTCAAAAATGCGAAAATCTAACTTCTACTCGACCATGCAAAGAGTTTTCAGTTGAGAAAATTAGAAACTCGAGAACGAATGCTCTGGAATTAAAAATTCCTGAAAAATCAAATGCACGAATTTAATTCGAGGAAGCTATATAGAAATGATCCAGATGTTTAGACTTGCCAAATTATGCCAACTTTAGGAACATGCGAATTGTATGTTGAGAGAAATTTGAGAAACAAAGAGGAGAAAGACGTTTTTTCTATGCTCTTCTTCTGTGAAAATCGCCCCTTATTCTTCAAATTTGCTAATGAATGTGAACTAAAACCTACAAAAAGAATTGTTTGATGAAATCGCCTTTGGAGATTGATGATGAATTCGCCCAACCTGCAAAAACTCGCCTCTGCTTTGAAGAAATACGAATTTCTGAAGCTGTGTGAAAGATTAATGATGGCGCCATGCTTAAATTAAGAGAATTTGCACCATATTGTTTACTGCAAGATTTAAAACCTCGACTAAAATAGAAGGCTTCTGATTGGACCCACTCCAGTTACACTGACACTGTCTTGAAGTTCGAAACTTAAATAATAATAAAATATTCATTATGCAATAGCACAAAGAGGCACCAATTTTAGAAAATCGTCATTTAATGCTAAAATATGCAAAAATAAATATTAAATATTATTTAAAATCAGTTGACAAACCAAGTAAAGCACTTGGATTCACCGACAAACTTCACTGATTTCAAAAAGTCCTCATTTGTCCTCATAGGCGTCCATTTGTTCAAGATATCACATTTTTTTATTAACTTCCTATTTTGTAATTGACTACAAAGTTACAACTGGCCATCTTCGACACTGATTTCCAGGTGACCAGACGATGCTGAGACTAAGCAAGTGTATTCATCACGAAGCCTGCAGAGCAAGGAAGAAATGTCTACTGGGAGTCATCATTGCAAAATCCATCATTTAACACCTCAAAGAATTAGGCGCGCTTGATTAAATTGATTTTCAAGTACCAGACTTAAAACCATTTCTCCTAACTGTGATCTGACGCTTCAAACGGCTGCTGACGATGAATGGTGAACCTTGCTGACTGGCTAACAAGCTTACTGCATGACTAGAGGTATCCTGCATCCAACGAATATATGCAAGGCATCTGAAAAGTGTATTAAGGGCCCCAAAAGTAAAAGCGCCCCTGGCTTGAAAAGGCACAAACACCATTTTGACGAAAGTGCAACTCTCAACCAGATGCTCTACTTTGACCTCTGATATCTGGAGCTGGGATGGCCTGATTCGAGCACCGTTTGTCTCAACGCATAGCCAGAAGGACATACGAGAGATGTCTCTGGAGGCAACGAAGCAAGAAAACTGCTTCTAAGACCTCAAATAGAAAGGCGCCTTTCCCAAGATGGAATAGACGACCAGACTTGGCCATTTTCTGAGCTGTCTTCGTTTTACAGTATTTCGCCAAAGACCTCACATGTACGAGCGTTTGCCAAATCCTGGACGCTGACGGCTAGGCTCGTTGGATAGCTGAAGTAATTACTCTCAAGTCTTGCGAAGACTTCGAACATCAATAACCTCATCTGACAGGCCCAAAGGCTAGGCGACCCTGGCCTACAGAAACACAATGATATTTATCTGTTTCTCCGCCTGCTAAATTACGTGCCTGGTAGAATCTCTGCCACGAACTCTCAGAATGTCGGATTAATAGGCAAGTTGGTGCATCGCAAAGGCGAACTAGATTAGTACAGATGTTAGGAAGACCTTGTCAGCAAACTCTGCCATCTTAAGGGTCAATTTGAAGGACGCCCCTGTGCTACAGGGGCACAATTTCACCATTTGAAAGATTCCTGTAATGTGAACTCTGCTCATAAGCTCATCTTCTGACGTCAACTGCTGAAGCTCTGGGACTCGAATGACTGCATTCGATAGCTTGTCGGACAGACAGACTAGTCGTGAAGAGATCAGATGCATCAACCATCAGGAATAACAAGATCTAAACCTCCTTTAAAGAATGCACCCTTGAGCTACAGGGGCACAAAAGCTGGAAAAAGACAAGCTTATGCAAATTGCAACTTTGGAATCTTCAACTTTTGTCGTTTGTAACCGTAGTTACGAGTCTCAGATAGCCTCGCAAGATATCTCATCGGATAGGCAGACTAATTTTGAAGAGATTGACTGTATTCATGAGCATTTATCACAAAATTTAGGCCTTTAAAAAGAAGGGCGCCTCTAGGCTACAAGGGCGCAATTTTGCCTTCCCTTGAGAAATCTTCAAAAATTGACCATTGAAATCATCATTATAGCCACTGAAATGACCATACAAAAGTATAAGTGTCGTCGTGAAATGCTCCTCCACCATGAAATGCTTTGCTCTGAGTCTTTGATTTAGGTTCTGATCAATGGATACTGCTTTTGACTGACAAAACATTGACAAAACTCCATGCTTGATATTGCCCAAAAACTGTATTTTACATCATTTTTAGCAAGGTTTAGACTATTTTATGCAAAATGCCTTGATGAAGCAAAGAAAATTGGGTTTGGGTACAACAGTAACCAACTCACAATACACTCCTCCTTGATTTGTTGACAAATGATGCATTCTCCTCACTGCTTGAGGACATCCTCACTCTCTTGCAAGGCCAAAAACTACCTTATTAACTTATCACCATGTTTGCGTTATGCCACTTTGATATCACTTGGAACACCTTCTTGAATCCTTTTTGTGATGTCTGTAACACTCACTGATTCTACAGTTTAAAAATGTTAACCAACTATCAATTCAACCGAAATTCAACTAACTTGTTTCCGCTCAAGAGTTTCCAAATCGAATTCATACTGAAACAATTTAAATTTGAACTAGCATCTAAGTTTTCGGTTTTAACTGAGTTGAAACAACCAATTGTTTCCACCAACCGATTCATGGAAGAACAATAACTAAATAACTGTTAAACTAGGGTTTCCACTTTTCATTTAAACAATAAAAACTTCAAAACAAAGTAATTTACATAACATTCTGTTTTCAACTATTTTCAAACTTCAATTCAGCTGAAAATAAATGATTAACTGAATTAACTGGAAAGAGCATTTTCTGAATTCCAATAACAGAAATGTATCGAACTTAACTAACTTTTCATTTATTCCAAAATAAAATTACAACGGATCATTTTACACTAAGTAATCATTGCAAATGCTTAAAGAGAAAGAATAGGGTTTCAAGAGTTTACAGTTAAGAAGCTGAAGCACTTGATCTTGACTCAGTCATCATGGGAAAAGAAGATATCATCAGGGGCTTTACCGCCCAACCAAGACCTACTGATCTCTCGAGTTTCTTCAACTGAAGAACCCGCCCTTCACGAGGGTAATCAACATGGATCAAATTATCATCATGCCTTTGAGCCTGGTGTCAAGGACCTATACCTCCTGACCGACCTTACTAAGGGTACCTACCAACTAGCAAAGCCACTCTGATCAGTGGTATATCTGGTTCTTGATAGCTGACAGATGCTGAATCTAGCATCGTACCTTGGCCAAGGATTTTAATATTACTGGCACTCCCGTGCTAATATCTCTGGCACTTTTGTGCCGTCAGCACTCTCACCCTTGCTCAACATGACAACTCTTTGATCAAGTTCTAATTTTATATTAGTAGTTTATTTATCATTTCTTCTTAATTCAAGGTCAAATTTTATAATTGCAAGTTTGTTTGTCTAGTCCTTTAAGTTCAAGGTTACATCTTAACCATCAAGTATAAGCATTTGAAAATGGAAGGATTTCAGGAACTCTGACCCGCAGGAAGAATGAAACTAGGTCAAGATTCAATTTGCTGAAAAGATTGAGATTGTCACGAAATGCTTATTCTTTTTCCCCAGATCCCATAAATTGAAAATTATATCAGGTTATAAACCCAGCAAAACTCTAAATGCCAAAATCAAGACTTGACCACAGATTGGAAAAGAAGATGAATTCCATAACCATATTAGGTTCTTCTACAGAGAAATATGGTTTCAAATGTCTCAAGGGATATATATCAATTTTCAAATTCATTTAAACATTTCCCTTAAAATCAAGGTTAGATTCAGTTGTTGATTAATTTGAGATTGATTGGAATCATTAAATCATTTTTCCCAGACCCCATTAATTGTTAGCTATTTCAATTAATAAGCACAACAATCCTCCGAATACAAAAATCAATAAATGGTCTCAGATTTATTCAATATCTAGTTGTTTAACATTATTCTTCCAGTCCAGGTTAAATCTTAACCTTACATTTTAACCTTACATTTTATTCTTTTAGAGAGAGACTAAATCTGTATTGGGGATTTTAAAGATTTTTAACTCATGTTCATTCCATAAAGAATCCAATAAGTTAATGAATTGCACAGGATCAACTTCAATATAGAAGAGGGTTAAGTAAGAGACTTCCAACTTCATTAGGCAAATCTTAACTTTCCCAATTGTTCCAAAATTTCACACTAATTTTCAGTTCCGGATGAATGACAGATAACAAAATTTACTTAACTGCAAGAAGAAGCCTATATTCAAAATTTAATGAAAGATTTCAAAGGTTACAAAATTAGGAAAAAATCTGTACATTACACCACTCGGATTGACCTAGAACAGTAGCAAGAAAAAGGTAAGGAAAAAGCCTTTACTTGGGTCAGAGAATAAACGAATAACATAGCCAGAGTTTAACGCTAATAGCCCGACTCACAAATGGCTGCCAAGCAAGGGTAGGTAATGTGATACAACTCAACATTGTTTTCCATTTGGTGCAAAAAAATTCATTACCAAGAATGAATCCCTTACCTAAATCTAACAGGACAAGAATTCGTTAACAACATTACTTATACAAGATTATATATATTTTTATATATCATGCAACGAAATTTGGAAACACAAGGGTTTTCTACCATATGTGCCTGATCAGAGAGAGTTCAACTAGAAAACTTTAGTCTTCAATTCCCCTGGAACACGTGCTTGCAAATCACTGCCGGAAGAGGTGCGGCCAAGGAGCTAATCCCATTTCAGAAGCAAGGATTCGATATGGAAACAGATGAGATTCATGCCACACACCTAGTTACCTCCAGCTGATATTCAAGAAAAAGAATAAGGAAGTTCGTCGTTGATTGAAGAGTGAGACGGAAGAAAACGAAATGAACTCAGACAAGATTTTGTGCTCAATGTCAGGGTCCCGATAATGGTAAAGAGAGAATATGGTATGGCGGGTGAGGATTTTTTTATTAAACAAGCTCCAAAACGACTTAGCTTCGACAATGGATGAGAATCGAATGCAGAAGGCGTTGATGTTTTTCGTGACCGCACCAAACAGCGGAACAAAGTTTCCCAATGGATACCCTATTCCCTCTTGAACAAAGTATTCAACATGCTAAGATTGCGAGTAAGATCATGTTTTCAACTCCAAGGTTCCTTAAATGCGAATAGGCTCAGTTTGGTTGATGTGTTTTGCTGTGTTCTTACGAGGGGACTTACGCAATTGTTCAGACTTCTCACAGTTAGCAGCTGATATATGATTTGAAGGGGTTCTTGCGCGTATGATTTGGCAATGTGGTTCGTTTTCCTAAAAACTAATCAGAAATATACGGAAAGTAAAAGAGTATAAGGCCTAAGAAACTTATATTCTACTCTAAATGCAGGTGATATATGGAGCTCCTCGCTTTTAGCAAACTTCAACCAAATTTCACCTAGCCTCATCAGCCGGACAACTGCAAAATTGGTAAGAGGGCAATCTTCAAGGATAGCAAAGGATGTTCAAATTATGACTTAGCATACTGCATATCCATCACAACGACGATATTAGTATAAGCCAAATGGCAAATTGAAGTTAAACACAAAATAATCTCCAGTCGACCACACAAGGCTAACTTATCATCAACAAGCCGCTAGTGGTATGGAATAAAGCGAAGCTATCTCAATAAAACACCACACACCAAAGTAAGCTACTTGCATGAAAATTACGCTACTTGGATTCGAAAGGAAGAAGAGACCTTGCTAGCTATCTATGACAAGACGAATTCCATCATCAATGAAAAGATCAATTATCATAAAAAGTGTTACACAACAATCTCCTCAAAAGTTTTCAAAGGGAAAACTTTCTTTCTCTTCCACACTAACAAAATGATCTACTATACTCTACTATGCAATCCTTCCAATCTCTAGCTCTAATGCTAATGCCTGATCTAATGTCTATTGTCTAATGAATTACAAATGAGGGGACTCCCTTTATATAGCTAGCCAAGTCCCAAAAGATGGCTAGGGTTACAATCAGTAGAGTGGCTAGAATCGTGCCACCTCAGCCCTAACCCTAAAAACTGCAAGAATAGGGAGTGGTACATTAAATGAATCAAAGATTCCCACTCACTCCCAAAATAGTAAAGGCAATAAATGCCCATAATCAGTCTTCTAGAAGATTCTCATCCAGTAGTGCATTCCCATTTGCCTTCTCTCTGACTGCAAACTCAACAAATCTCCAAGCACACCAACTTCCCCGAACCGAAATGGGTGGAACAATACCCAACGCCCAAACTCTAACATCAGGATCGAATGCTCGTGTTTTGTACAAGATTTTCCAAGCAATCAAGAAGTCCTGCGTGTTCTGGATCAAAGTGGAGAAAGTAGAAGTATTCTCGAAATCATCTTGTACAAAGGTCTTAACATCTGCAAAGAAAGGCACCAACAAACCCCTCAAATTATCAAGATTAACTTCATCTGGATTCAACCGCTTAGCAAATATAGCCTCAAAGGTATTCTGAACTCCATCTATAATGTTGGCCATAGCTTTATGTACTCTAGCTGAATTCGCTTGTGCCGCATCGAAGAAGCCACGCCCTGTGATAGCCGGAGAATACCACCGAGAGAAATCATATCGGTCATTCTCATGAATGACACCCCCATCAATCAACAATCGCAATGGCACATGCCTCAATGCCTCAAGACGCTGGATCACTTTACTCTGATAGATGGAGGCATCGCCCCAAGCATGATCCACTGCCTCCATCCGTGCCAAAATACTAGAGGCCTGCTGAAAGGCAAAAGCAAGGTCCTCCATAAACTTCTCAGTCTCGGCACGAACTCCCGTGACCCACTTGTCCGCCTCCTATGCCATTTTTCCTAACTCCATCAAGCCGCTGATCGACTCTCTAGGTATCTCTGCTGGAGGCTCTATCACTGGAACATCCTGCCCTCGAGAACGAGACAACTGTTGAACATATCCTATTAAAGCTTTGTGTTCTCCTTTCAACTTCTTATACTTCCCTTCCTTCTTGAACAACCTGTCCTTGAGGGCGAGGTAGGAGTTATCACACTCCTCCATGATCTGAGCACCAGTAGGGCGTCCCAAATCCAGAGTGGTGACCACATAATTCTCAGGTACTGCTTCATTCTGGTCACACTCAACTCGTGGCACAGCTACATGAAGGGTACGAGAGCCATCCTCTTCAGTGGAGATCTTCGAAAACTTTCTCACTTTCTTCTTCGGTGGAGGGGCACTGATCCGGTTCAAAAACTCTTCCATCTCAACTACTGGATCAATCTCCTCATTGGGGCTTCTTCTCATTCCATCCTTAAGCCAATCAGGCACATCATACTGTATATCGAAGGGCTGCTGCTCCTGTGCCTCTACTTCTCTAACTTGTTCAACTTCTTCATCATTCTGGCGAGGCTCATCGTCCTCAAGTGGCTGAGTATCGCCTGACACTATATCATCATCATCGTTCATGGCCTCCTCTAACTCTTGCTGAAACTGAGGGTCAGTAATAGTCCCCTCATCATCCTGCCGATCCTGCTGATCAACCCTAACAGGTGCGTTGACGCTCTGGCCAACTGACTCTCTCCGTGGAGGCTGAATATTATCCTGTACTACTTGCACCTGATTCAATGCAATCCTCTGATCAGCAAATAAAGAGACCTCCTCAGATACTTGGAGAGCTGCAGTTCCAATGGTGATGCAACCGGGTGGACTCGTGGAGGCCTGGGCCGAGGTCTTCATCATACTATATTTCTTCTTTTTCTCTGGACTCCTAATTCCCATGTAATCTTTGCTTCCTTTTTTCTCGCTTGGCAGGGTAGTCCCCGATCTCCCATCATATTGTAAGTCAAGGCGATTGACCTACTCTTCAACCTGTTTACTCGCCTATCAACCCATGCTCTAGTGAATGTCAAGACAGGAATAGAGAGCGTGTCCAAATCTGCAATCTCGTACTCACCAACTGAGGTGTAGCGGAATATTCTAATCGCTGTATTAACTGATGGACAAATATCCATGTCTTCTATTTACTCAACTGAACCGAATCACTTCGCGACTCCCTAATTAGAGTAATTCGGCAACCGGAAAACATCATTTTCCCTTACTTCAATCTCATCAGCCGTGTCAAATTCAACAATCTCACGGTGGCCTTATGTTTAAATTCTTCCTCGACAACACCCATTTGATGTTATGATGCGGGTCATAGTATTGTCTAATTAGTGTGGTATGAAAAGTGATAAAATTCAGTTCACTTTCTACCTCTTAGCTGCTCCTCAGACGAAGGACACACCTCATCCGGAGCGTCAGCATTAACCGGAAATTCTATCCTCCCTTCTTTCTTTCTTTGAATCTTATCAAAGGCAAGCGCTTGCCTAGATATCTCTAGCATCAATATTCTATCCGGCCGCAATTTAGGCAGCCTATATGGATATGAGGAAAAACCCTGCAGCCTAATGTAAGAAAATCTCGGAAACTGTATGAACCAACACCCATACCTTTCAATCAACTCTTGGGCCTCCCTCGAGATTCTGTGGTGTAGCCGCTCCTGAAGCAGCCTCGTGATATACATGGTGAAGGAATCGTTGACACGCTTGTAGTGAGTTGTGCTTGACAGGTGCAACTGCGGACAAGCCTCATGAATTTTGAATTGGTGGGAGCCACAACCGACAGGTTCCTTGTAAGATATTCCCCTGTATTTCGTCATCCCTGCCAACATATAGATAATATAAGAACTCATGTAAAACGTCTTCGTCCTTCTCAAGTTCAGGAGCTGCTCATGTAAATTATCGCTTATCATCTCAGCCCAATTGACATAGTCCTTCCCTTCTAGCACTAGGTTGATGTAGTAAAACATCCAGGGCTCAAAGATAAATGACTGCGCACAGCCACCAACCCCGCTCAGCATCATGATGAGGTCACAGTATTCTTGTTTCAAGTCATCCGCTATGATCTGTTTGGGCAACTTCGTTCGAGAAGGCTTAGGAGTGCTCATCCAGTGGGTGTTAATTGTATCCATGCATCGCTCAAAAGCAAAAGCATACATACGCTCAGCTCGTTCCCTGGATTTATAAATCATATTCCTGTGCACCGGGATCCCGAAAGCTTCACCAATGGCCGCCGGAGTAAGATTGGCTAGCACTTGGCCATCTGGGGACATGATCGACCGGTGTTCCTTCTCGTAGCAATTAGCACACTCCATCATCAGCTCCGAGCATTGAATGGCTGGCGGAAAACCAGCAGCTGCATATAGTCCGCTTCGAACAATGTTGTGCGAAGTGGTCGAAGCCCGATGACTTCCAGTTCCAAACATCCTGTTCTTGAAGGTCTCGAGGTTGACGGAGCCCAGGTTAGTATCTGTCAACTTGCCCAGCTTTGAAATGAACTTTGACTCTGGCATGAACGTCTTACTCAGCTTCTTGATCACTGCTTGTCTGGATGCACCATTGTCCTTGCCAGTTGTCCTTGCCTCAGCCATCTGCAAACAGTAAACATCCATCAGCAATTTAATTCATAAAAATAAAATATGACATTGTGTGTAGGGGCTGCAGTCGACTTTAGAAGCTGCAATAACTTCCGTGTTTGCAAACCTCAGCTTCTTTTCTTGAACTTCGAACTTCAACACTTAGAAAAAGATTTCTAAGTAGACTTCAGCCTTAGCAACTTTGATCTGCAACTTTGATAAACTCGTATTTTGCACCAGCAAGTGCGCACTTCACAACTTAGCACTCTTTAAGTTCTCAACAACTTCTCTGCTTCAAGGCGTCTTCCTTAGCACTGGCAGCAACAAACTAAACTTAAGCAATCAGCAAGTTCGCCCTTCTTTAACTGCAGATCTGAATACTTTCAGCAACTTCTAAGTGCGCCTCTTCAACAGTCTCAAGCCTCAGCAACTTTGAACTTCAGCAAACTCCACTCTTCAGCAAAATTTCGAAGTTCTTCAAGCTTCCGTCTTCAACAACTCACTGCAATATCAATCCCAGAGCAAATCGAATTCTCCAGCTGTGAAAACAAGTGAGAAATCTCTTCATTTTATAGCTCAAAATCGAATTCTAGAAGAAGCCATTTTTAGCCAGTGCACTTAACTTCCACCACTCCATTTCAAAAATTCGAATTCTCCCCCTCTGGTATTTCTGACACTTGTCTCTCGACGTCAGGAATCTTGCTCTTCTAGAAACTTGACTTTGACTGGCATCTTTGAATTTGTTCTCGAAAAATTTAATTTAAATCCATCTTTTTAATTCACCAGCCGGAGCTCTGTCACTTGAAATTTGAATCATCTTTGGAAAATTCATCCTCGAAGAATTCAATCAAAATCATCTAGGCAACTCACTTTGAATTCATCATTCAGAGAAATTTATTTTGGAAAACACATTTTACTCATCTTGCCTTAGAGAATTTTAAATTTTCCCTTAGGAAAATTCACAATTTGAGCACTGATTAAATTCTTCACTGAAAAAGTGTTGGCGAAGTGCGGAAGACTTGGAAATCCATCTATCATCGCAAATGTTCAGTACCCAGAAGAAAATTTTCTCCAGAATGCTTCGAATCCATGGGTACCCAACGAACGGGTTCATTTAATTTTTGAATTTTGAACCTTAGAAAATATTATTTTCACCATTTTCAATTCATTCTTTGCCTGTAATCATCCTGTGTAGCTCCAATCTGAGAAACTTGAATTCATCTTGCATTATCATCGTCTTCTGACTTCACTACTGAGAAAACTTGCTCATGCTTCGAAAAATTTCACCACCTTGAGCTCCAGGCGTATTTTCTAAGAAGAAAATAATGTTGCCTTAGAAAATATTTTAATCATCCAGCACTCTGAGAATTTGCCTTAGAAAATTTTATTTGTTTGCCAGTGGAGGAAGTATCAACTTTACTTGGAAAAATTTATTCACGCTTGGCACACTTTATTCTCACTTGCCACTTGCATTTCACTCCACACTTAGGAAAACTTTCCAACGCCTTAGAGGAATTTTAAAATCATCTTATACTTTATTTCACTTTACTTAAGGCGCATAGCACTTGATGAAGAAAAACGCCTAGCACACCACCTTTTACCACGCCTTGGCAATATTTCTTACCGCATTTACCACCCTCAATTACCTTTTACACCTCAACATGGGCGCATTTCAGCTTGGCAAGAGGATGACTCCTCAACTTCCATTTTTTTGTCTTGACTTGAGGTAGTTTGGGCGCATTTCACCCCTTGAGGAGGACGAACTCCTTTGACTTGTTGACCCTCTTC
>VDFB02115649.1:0-62885 GCA_007258455.2 Sequoia sempervirens | reverse complement strand
CATCAAATAGATTTTTATTTTTTTAAATAAACCTAGTTGTTTAGAGTCTACATTCAATTTGCTACCGATTCTATTCTTACATATTTTTTAAATAATATAGATAACTTATTCAAATTTTTACGTCAAGTTTCCTAACTCTGATTTTTTTGAATTTTTTGCCACTTAAGGGCCTATTTTTTCCATGATGATCCTACACATACCCTTTCTTCCTTCGTGTGGTGTTTTTCCCTTTTTTTTTCCCCTTTTTTGTCGTATGATTTCTTCCTTAACGCCAAATTGAGCGTCAACTTTGGCCATCAATGTAATCAATTTGGGGTGCCTAGGGTGGCGCCAAGTGTGCCTAATTGAGCACCTATCATTGTACGTTTTTCCTAGTCTAGCCTTGTGACTCAAAGTTCTCATCCTCAATTCAATTACACTAACCAAACAATGCAAATATTTCTTGACATCACTAGCTAGCTACACTTGTATAAAATCATAAAACATTCTTTATTTTCTATCAAGTAGTTATTTTGATAATTCATGTAAAATCAATTATATTATTTTGCAATGAACAAAAATCAGCATGAATTATAAAATGTGGATAATGATACAATGTTATTTCGCCTAGATGTATATGAATGCTTACAAATGCAAGTAAATAAATATAAACTAATTGTTATCAAATTTGAACACTACATTTCAATTTGATGGAGCTGTTTTGTTCAAAGTTTTATTTTAAGGTGAAAATTCAAAATTAACTTCTGCAGATGTTTAATCATTGCAAGTGTTAAAAATATTTTGGAGTTCCAAGATGCAATATTTTTATCTTGTCTGATTCAATTACAACATTAAAGAGTTGCATAAAAGAAAAGAGATGCTTTCATTTTGTATTTAGTTGTTGTGTTCAAACAAGTGATTTACAAATGTTGAATTTATATTCATTGGGTAATGGAAAATCAAAATGTTACCTTGCCCAAACTCTTGCCTTGTTTTGTGACCACCACTGTCACATGGCTCCCGCAAATCTTCTACCATTGGCTTGTGTTAGTGCGGTGACCACCACTATCCCATGACTCCTTCATCAGCTCGATGCGGTATAGTGGTTTTTATCGCGGTCCAGCAAGTTGCTTCTTCCTTCTCAACGATAGTGCGGTGAAAGCTTCTGTGGCAGCATTTTTATTCACAAAGAAGGCCATGGAGAGAGGACATGGACGACATAGAAATACTAAATCGATGAGAGGAAAGTGGGTGGAAATAGATGAGACAACATTGATTAAGCACTAAATTTATTTTGATATTTTTTTGTGTGAGAAAAAATTACTAATGACCTTTTCATAAATTTTTTGAGTAAGATTTCTGGATAAACTGTGTGCAAATTTTTACATAATTATCATGGACTGTGAAAATTGAATGTTATTAATTTTCATAAATGTGTTTGATAGCATATCATGCCATTGGCAATTAGGGGGGGGGTTCTTGTCTCATAGTTGACTTAAGGAATGCCATAAGTCAATTGGCAACATTTACAAGGTATGTGGTTATATGAAATGTTCATGTGTGAGAGACATAGAGATATTATATTGCATTTTAATTTAGGACTAAAGGTTCATATTAATTTACTATTATTATATTAGGTGGGTGACCTCCAAGGAGATCCATGAATCTTGAATTCCTAAACTTTGAAATTCTTTAGTAATATTATGTTTTACTTGGACAATTGAAAACATATTTTATTCTCCTAGCAAGCTTTTTTTATTTTCCATTATAATTCTAGACCAAACAACATTTGCGAGGATGGCCTTTTACACCAATCTTAATTTGTATGAAGTTCACAAACCTATTGTCAAGCAGTAAATTCCTTTCATAGACAGGAAATGCAAAGGCTTCATTTAAGAAAAGATAAGTAGTCTCTTTTTGAGGGTAATCCACATGCAAAAAGTAAAAAGCACAAAAAAAATTGTATAGTAGAAAATCAGATTGAATCAGTTTTTTATAAGGAAAAACAAGTTTTGAAGGGGCCTGAAAACCATTTACAATGACGCCAAGCTACAAGAGAAATTAAACCACTAAGCCTAGCAGCCCAAAAAAACAAAAATTTGACAGAAGATGGAACATTAGCAACCTGTCAGCAAACCCAAAAGCAAAAAATATCACCAAACCTGTTGAACCAAAAAAGAAAGCACCAGCTACAACAAATTATCTAAAACATTAGCTAAGGCCATGTTCTCCTTGATGACCTCCTCATGGATACTTATAACATCTTTCAACTCCTCAACAACAACAACAACCCTCTTTTTCATCTTGCTCCTCATCCTAAGGCACAAACCCACTTGCATGTCCTTCTCCAACACAGGAGTAGAAGCTTCCACTTTCTCCACTAGGTAAGACCCACTAATACCTTCAATCCTTTCCTCCATATTACCCAATTCAAGTGGTTTTCCGATCCAATTTAGCGCTTTCTCATTCAAAACAGAAAGACCCATAGTAGTGGTCTTCAAAGAGTTATTGATGATATTGACCATTGTTTTAAAGTACTCTGACATCTTTCCCATTTTATCCTCCAGACTTGCCACTCTTTCCTCTAACATTTTATTAACAATAAATTACAAAGAGGAAATTCTTTCCTCATGAGTAACCCCTAAACAATCACCATTGGCCAGTATTTTATCAAGCTTAATATGCACTGATTTCACTTTTCCTTTTATTTCCCACTCCTCTTGGTTACCTCTTAGCATAACAACACAAACATCCTGCCAATTTTTCATCTAAAGATTGAGCTCCTTAACCTCAAAAAATATCCACTTAACCAGGGAAAGTAGGTTTCTCATCCCATCTTTGACCATTCTACAAAACATATTTATGTCAATTTCATCCCAAGTAACCAAAGGTCAACCCTTCTACTCCAAGTCAACAGGGGCATCAAAACAATCCCTATTTTGTTCATCCTCTTCTTCGACTGGGGAATCCTCGATATCCACAACATTCACCTTTATCCTCTCCTTATCTAGAAGATTCTACAAATTAGCTAATGCCTCCAGACATTCCTTCTTCACTTCCTTCTCCATAGCAAAAAAATCCCGAGAACAATTAGCCACATAAATCCCCTGCATATCCATGGGGCTAGTCTCATTAGGCTTCATCTCCATCTTAGTGTTGCCCATATCAACAAGGCCACTCAATTGACCACCCAAATTAATTGCCACCTTGAGCCCTTGCACTGGGGAGCTCTCTAGCAGACCATCCTTACTAGGAACAGGGTTCCCCAATGAAGCATTTTGAACATAATCAAAATTTGAAGCATCCACATCACCCACAGGATGACAACCCTTCAAACCCTCATCACCCACAAGATGAAAACCATTCAAAACCTCTTTTCTAGAAGACAACACGAGCTTCACATTCGAACCAGGGGCAACCACCTCAATTTTCCTTTTGGAAAAAGCTTTAACTTTCTTCATGCCTTTGGTTTTCCCCTTCGAATATTTTCTAACAAAATTAGCCATAGTCTCTCGCAACTCCACATCAGTCTCATAGCCCTTACCCCATTCTTCTAGTTCCTCATCCCTTTCCTCAAATCCTCCTTCATCAATAGAAATATCCTCATATTCCTACTCTTCCTCCTCTGAACTACTAACCCATTCATCAACAAAGTCCCATATTTCATACCCATCAATTTTAACTTCCTTCTTACCAGGAGTTTTAGGGGAGACCGAGATCAACTTTAGCTTGATATGAGAAATAATCAAACACATAAGCCCTTGATGAAGAACCGTCTTCTTAGGGTTCTTTCTGTGGTCTTCAATACTCTTCTCCATAGAATGTAATAGGTAAAAAGGAAATGATATTGAAACATTATGCCTAAAATGATTTAAGAGCATAAAATGGTGAGTGTAAACCATAAAGAATCTACCTTCAAGGGTGAAGTAGTGCATAATGGCCAACACGAGGTCCCTCCAAAGTGGCTTCAGGGACTTCCTAGCATTACCTACACTTCCAATTTCCTTAACCTTCTTCCTATTGTCATACCTAAAGAAATTTACAAAAGCCTTATTAGCCACTTCAATGTCTCTAAAAAACTTTCTCCCAACAACTAAAAGACTAGTTACCTAAACAATAAAATCCTCTTCAATTCAAAAATCAATGCATTGGTAATGTAGAGACCTCCCATTCCATCCTTTCACAAATAAATATGTTACATCAGGGTCTAGGCCTTGAATTCTCTGCATAAATTGAGTAACCCCCCCAATTCCAAGTGCTCCCACACAGTAGCATTTTTCTGAAACTCTTCATAGGAACTTGCCTCAATTCTACAACGGTCACCACCCATAGTGATAGGCAACAAACGAAAACCCAAGAACACTTGGAAGAACTAAAAAAGTAAAATGAACCAGGTATTACTCAAAACAATACAACAAACACCCACAATATGTGTGGGCTTATAATTCCAAGTAACCCTATGAAAACTACCAGTCCATCCTTCTATGAAAACCAAGGAAAGAATAATGAAACTAAAAGAGAAAAGGGTCGATGTGAAAAACCAAACTTAAAATCATAATGAAAAACCTTTCCACAAGAACATCTCGCCTAGAAACAAGCCAAGTAGTCAACATTAGAAATACACTTCAGATTAAGAGGTAGTGATTCAAAAGAATCCCACTCAGATCTCTCAACCACTCCCACATATGCAACCCCATCAACCATCATGTTTGCTTCACAAAAAATATGTGTGATTTTTATCTCCTCAAAAGAGTTAATAATAGATATCGAGTCATTAATAAAATTGGAAATTGACCATAAAGGAGAACATTTCATCATGAGATAATTAATCACATTAAGAGAGTCCCCCTCTAGCCATAGTTTAGAAACACCTTATTTCTTAGCCAAAACTAATCCATGATAAGCTACTGTAGTCTCTGCATAAAAAACCAATTGTACAGTAGAAAATTAGATTCAATCAATTATGTCTTATTTCGCTTGCACACTTATCTGAAAGACATAGGGTATTCACCATACATTTCCCTTGACAAAGAAAACGTGTGCTTTCATTTATTTTTACTGTATATATCTCAGAAGTGAAATTGTTGTTACATAATGATGCACTGAGAAAACAATATATACAAAAAAATGCAAAGAAAATGTTTGAAATTTAACATGCAACCTACTATGTTGTGCTGAAAGGAATCAAGGTTAACTAGGACAAGAAATAAAAATAAAATTTTGATGATTGTATTTAAAAGTGAACAGGATATGAAAAGCGTGGAAAATGATGGTACTGAAATTGAAAACCCTAATTCTGATGACATTAATGTTTCATGCCATTAGAGATAAAGAGAAAATACAATTTTATATACATAGAAAATGAAGATTTGAAACTTGTAAACTGAAAATGTAAACACTGTAAGATTTTTCCTTAAACAATAATTCACATGTACTCACTTATAAAAAAGGGTGAAGCATCTTTTATTTAAACTCTATTTTTTTTAATAGACATAACAATAAAAAAATATTTACAAGTACAAGAATATATACTATGTTTCATAGAATATATCTTTAGAATGTAGGAACTTCCTCTATTGAATATTTGGAAATTCCTACACACAAGTTCCTCGGCTTCAGAGAAAAAACAATTCAAAGTGTTTCACACTAAATAAAGGTACACCAGCAATTAATGCATGTTGTTGATTATTTTAGATGGAGATTGGAGCAAATGCAGAGCTTGAGCATTCAACTAGCAAAAGAAGAAGATATGTACATGGACGTGGACGTGGACCTAAAACTGTTAAAGAAACAATTCAAACAAGCGATTGTACAAAGACAAGAAAATTTATGATTTTATCTTTAGAATGTACAAACTTTCTCTATCAGATATTAAAGATGTAAGGTTGGATTAGAAACTAGATAAGCAGATTTATGATTTTATCTTTAGAATGTAGAAACTTCGTTTGTCGAATATTTGGAAATTCCTACACAAAAGTTCTGCTTCGAAGTGAAAACACCCATAAGTGTTTCACACCGGCTTAAGGTACAATCAATTTTTCTTCGAACTGAATGAATTAAGGAAACAATGAGTCCCCTATATTAGTAAGGTCTATAGGCATAGTTTGATTTTATACAAGGATGCACCATGAAAGGAATCTTCATGAAAGGGAGCCGAGTTGTTTGAGATTAAAAGCTATTCAGCAATATCCAGCCTTAAAGGCGCTTAGTATAAAGCAGAAATGTGCAAGAAATCCTCAAATTGTACACAACAAAACAATTCACAATGTTAATATCTTGCATAATGCCTAATTTTGAAGACAAAATCCATTGTATCTCGATGATATAGTAGTGATCCTTAATGGTCTGTAATCACTGCAACCATAATTTAAAAATGATAATAATGCTTATGGAGATGTGAGATTTTCAAGGTGGTGGGTGGTGGTTTGGAGCAATGGAAGGTATGAAGAGTTGCTTTATATGCATACTATGTAGTCTAGTTTAAGACAACATTATTAGAAGAGATTGAAGGTGGATTATGGAACTCAAGGGTTACATGATAAAGTTTAAAGCAAAAGTTGAGATCTATTTAAAAGCCACTATCATGAAGATATTAAAGATGCCAAATGAAAAACCCTAGCAACTGGAGTAATGAACACCGTGCAAAAGAGGACAGTGTGCCAGGGAAGATTTAGGAGATCTCCACATTAAATAAACACAAGAAAATACACCATTTATTTATTTTTTTAAATTAAAAGAAATTATTCTAAACCCTATATAGGACACATTGATACTTCAAAAGAATCTAATTTATTTTTTAAAATTAAAAGAAGTCATCCTAAACCCTATATAGGATACATTGATACTTCAAAAGCCTCTGAAGGAATTTGAGATTATGAAAACATATGTCAATTAAATACCTAGATTACAAACAATAGCATGAACATTGTAACCCTTCTTGATCAAAGTAGGAATGGGATAAACAACAATGAATCCTATGCCTCCTATCATGCACATCTCCTTACCATTCTTTGTCATTCTTTACTGAAACACTTCTCCATTTTGGTTGGCTACGCTGGAAAATAAGGTTTCAACAAAGGTTTTATTGTATGCTTATTAAAATGAAAACTCCATTTTGGTGGGCTATGCCTGAAAATAAGATTTTGTCAAAATTTTTAGAGTATGTTTATTAGAGTTTTAGAGTATTTTTGCGGGCTATATTCAAATGGATTATGACTGACATGATTTGCTACATTTAGTGCTCTAAATTGTAATGATGCCATGATTATCGTACTGCCATTGTCTCTTATTATACCCACTATGGTATGGCAGTGATCTACCCTTCCCTTCTGCTATTTACCACACTACTGCCTTGCTCAAAGCTTCTTGCTACGGGGTTGTGGTGTATACTACTCTATCGCATATGTTGTTCACCTTCCCAATAGTATAGCGGTGTATGCTTTTGATCATTACTTGAAGAGTGTTGATGAGACAATCTTATTTGTCTTATTGATATATCAATATCTCATCAACATTAGATCTTATGTTCCTCTGATATTGGTCGTAGATATCGATGAGACAAGTTAATATCTCTTATCGATATGCCACTATCTCATCGATATTTTCCTTTGGCGGTATTTCTTTATATATCGGTGTAACTCTACCATGTTGGGGAGACTTGTGATTATCACTGCGGTATGACGGTGTTTTTCCCTTCCCTCCTGTTGTTTACCGCACTACTGCCTTGCTCAAGGCTTCTTGTTGCAGGGTTGTGGTGTATACCACTCTACCTCATATGTTGCTCACCTTCCCGGTGGTATAGTAGTGTATGATTTTGATCATTACTTAAGGAGTATCGATGAGACAATCTTATGTCTTATTGATATCTCAATGTCTCATTGACATTACTTTGTTATATCCAAGAGTTGTGTTTCGCTGAGCACTTGTAGATATACCCTGTCGATGTGATGTAAATAATTCTCTCCTCAATATACCCATATCTTGTTGACATTTCACTATTTTAAATTGTTGATGAGACATATAAATAAGTCTCTTCGACATAGGAGTGTCTAAACTGGTGCGAAACCCAAAGCTAAACTCGAAGCTAAAGTCGTAGTTAAAATTGGTACTAAACTTGAAGCTAAACTCAGAGCCAAATGCGACACTAAGGGTGGCACAACACTCGAAGCCAATATCGGTGCTAAAGGCGGTGCTAATATTGATGCGAAGTCGCGTTGACTTATCTTGATTGGCACAAATAAATGCCAAAAATAGTGCCATCCTGATAAATAGCACTGACGTTTTTAAAAAGTTGGCAAAAAATACATTAAAATAGTGGTTGGAAGCAAAAAACTGAGTAAAAAATGGAGTAAATCACATAGATTTGTTGTAGTGAGAGAGAGGTAGAGAGGGGAGATAGAGAGAAGTAGAGAGGTGGGGAGGAAGAGAGAGGTATAGATAGAGAGGTAGGGTGGGAGAGATATAGGGAGAGGTAGCTAAACATAGAGGAAGATGGAGATGGGAGACAAAGAGAAGTAGAGATAGAGAAAGAGAGAGAGGTAAGGTGGGAAGGATATATGAAGAGGTAAGTAGAGAGAGGGAGGGTGAGGGTAGAGAGATGTATCCTACATCTTTGTCTACTTACCTCTCACTATATCCCTCCTACCCTACCAAGCTCTATATATGGCATGTAAGATCAGGATAGTTTTAAAAAGGCAATATGATGGGTATCTTAGAAAGGTATTAACTAACTCTTTCTTGCCTCCAAAATTTAAGAAATGAAAATAGTTTTTGAAGAGATTTTCAGCTTTCCACCAATATAAATTATTCTTACTTGAAAATTAACTCAATAATTATTATTCATTTTCTAAATTTGAATTAATATCATGATTAAAAAAAAAATATTTTATAGCTTTCAAACCTGTATTTACTTTTTTGAATTCAAAACACATCACATCTATGTTTTACATACTCATAGGATGGAAAAAAAAAAAAGAAAATTGAATTTCAAATGCCTTTGGACCAAGCAGGTGGTCGCATATACAAGTTTTTAGTATTTTTAAAAGTTGTAATAAAAATTCATAATTAATTCTATATAATTCTGGAAAAATCACAAAAAAATATGCATCACATCCAAAAACATGAGTCTCCCTCTACTTACTGTCTTAGTAAAAAAATATTATCATTTTATTGTGGTTAGGTGGTCTACGTATTAATTCCATTTCTTATTTTTTCTCCTCAAATTTAAGTACTACTGCATTGAAATTTCAAATTTTCACCAAATAGATTTAAAAAAAAAAAAAAAAAACTTAGTAGTTTAGAAACTACATTCAATTTTCTAGAGATTCTATTATTACATATTTTTAAAATAATATAGATCAATTATTCAAATTTTTGTCAAGTTGCCTAACTCTGATTTTTTTGATTTTTTGCCACTTAAGGGCCTATTTTTTCCATGATGATCTTGCACATACCCATATATACCTCTCTCTCCCTCCCTCTCTACTTCTCTCTATCTCCCCTCTCCATCTCTCTTTATCTACCTCCCACTCCATCCCTCCATCATTCCCCCTCTCTCGCTTTAGATATCTATCTATACCTATCTTCTCTATCTCCTCTATACCTCTCTCTCGCCTTTCCTCTCTACTTCTCTCTATCTCCACTAACCCTCTCTCTCTACCTACCTCTTCCTATATCCCTCCCACCCTACCTCTCTCTTATTACATAATTCTACCTCCCTCTTTTCCTCTCTTTATCATTGTCTCTTTCTCTCTCACTCTCCCTCTTTGTGTACCTCTCTTCCCTTCCCTTCCACCCACCTTACCTCTCTCTCCCCTTCTCTCTTTACTTCTCTCTATATCTCCTCACCCTACCTAGATATCTATCTACCTCTCCCTCTATCCCTCCCACCTTACCTCTCTATGTTTGTCTTTGTCTCTACTTCTATTTATCTCCCATCTTCATCTTCCTCTCTATCTACCTACCTCTCCCTATATCCCTCCACACTACCTCTCCCTTCCTCCCTCTCTACTTCTCTCTATCTCCCCTCCATATCTCTCTCTACCTATGTCTCACTCCATCCATCCCTCATTCCTCCTTTCTTTCCCTTTAGATATCTCTCTATATCTATCTCTTCTCTCTCTCTCTCTCCTCTCTACCTCTCTCTCACCTTCCCTATCTACTTCCATCTATATTCCTTTCTCACCTTCCCTCTCTACTTCTCTTTGCAAGAGTGATAGGGAGAGAGGGAGAGAGGAGAGAGGGATGTAAATAGGGAGAGATATCTCGAGATAGATATGCTTTGGGAAAGATAGAGGAGGAAGATAAAGGGAGAGATATAGGGAGAGGGAGAGGGAGAGGGAGAGAGGGAGATATAGAGTAGGGAGGGAGAAATATCTAAATAAATAGAGGGAGAGGTGGAGAGCGAGAGAGGAAAAGTAAATCCAAAAGGTACACTTTTGTATTAAAATTTTGGAAAATCAATGATGCATCAAATATGAAAATGAAACCCTAATTTTGTTGTCAAGGATGGGTAGGTAAGTAAAATTGATTTCACAATAAAGATAATAGAGAAATATGTACAACAATGTAAATTAAACGAATAATTGGTGATGAAAAGAGTTTCAAATATAAAATTGAGATGCAATATTATAAAATTATAGATCTAAGAAACCCTAATATGAATAAGAATCCATAGGAAAAGAATAGGTTGTATAGGATCAATTGGGTTTACTAAAATATAAAGAGGTCTAAAAATCTTGGAAAATGAGAGAGGAAATAGAGAGAAACGTAGATAGATAGGTCTAGAGATTGAGAGAGATATAGAGACAGGGAGGGAGAGAGAGAGGGGTAGGTATAGAGTGAGAGTGAGAGGGGAGAAGGTGATATATTGAGAGATAGCTAGAGGGATAGAGAGAGTTGATATTGAGAGAAGAGGGAAGGAGGGAGGGAGAAGTAGTGAGATAGGTCTAGAGAGAAAGAGAGTTCTAAAGAGGGACAAAGAGAGAGGGAAAGAGGGAGGGAGGGAGAAGTAGAGAGATAGGTCTAGAGAGAAAGAGAGAGTTCTAAAGAGGGATAAAGAGAGAGGGTAGGATGGAAAAATGGATGGAGAGATAGAGAGATAGGTCTAGAGCTCAAGGAGAGAGTCAAAGAGTGTGAGAGAGAGGTCTACAGAGGGGAAAAAATGACCAGAGAGAGGGATGGAGATGTAGAGAGAAAAGTCTAGAGATTAATAGATAAAGAGAGAGGTCCAAAGTGGGGAACAAAGAGAGAGAGGGAGAGAGAGAGAGAGAGTGGACAAATAGGTCTAGAGTTTTCCCAGAGGGTGGGGGGGTGAGTGGTACGGGGCAAAATGAAATAAAGAGAGATGTAGAGAAAGAGATAGAGAGATGATGAATGTTTGACAACTAAATGATGGCGAAACCATTTGATATCTAAATAAAATCTTGCTGTAGAAGTGATAAATACACGGATTAATAAATAACACAAGATTATAAAAGATCATGAAAAGTGTATTAATGCTATGACATGAGACAACAAATATTAAATTACCTAGGACACAAGAAGTCAATGACATAAGATAAGATAAGATCTAATACCAACTAAAACTTCTAGAAATATTTCTAGGACCTACATAAATTCAACACGTGAATAGGGCCTACTAGATGAACCAGCTAAGTAAAATACCATATTCATACCAACAAGATCAAAATGGGATAAAGTAATCCATCTGTAAGAGAGGGGGACCACCACATGAAAGACCCCAGGTCACAGAGGGTCAAGATGTGAGAGGCTGCCCTAACTTACCTCAACTAAATTTGATGTTTAGAGTATGAGGATGAGAATGATAAGGACTATGGTGTCCTACGATCACTCTACAATCCTAAGTTTTAAGATTGGGGCTAGGAAAGTTAGTTTTTAGGTTCAACTCTATGCCTCAAGGCACTCTCTACTTGAGGATGTTAGCACAATGTGCTACTGTCTCAAAAGTGTGTTGTAGTCCATATGGTTAGACAATAGTAGAGACAAGGTTCAACTCACCAAAATGACTAATGACCTAGCTACTCAACTAAAAGGATAGAATGACACTAATAGATAAACAATATATTCTCTAATGTTGTAAATTAGAAATGTAAGGGTGACAAGGGCAAGCAGGATCTCACTGAGAAATTCATTCACCAGTTGATCTTTCAAAGAGCAAGTAATCCTGCACACAGAAAGAGGGAAAATGTTGGGTGGCTGTATAGGGGCTTGTTTAAGTCAAACCCCCATTTAGGTGTTTCCACCTCCACGGATAGCCAAGGAAATGAGATAAAGAAGCGATAAAGTAACAAGAACACAAAGACTACAAAACAATACTATGCTACTCAACCAAGTGATAGAGGAGAGGAGAGGGAAGCTTACCACCTCCACCAAGAGCACTCAAGGCTGCTTGGGGGAGAAATGAGAGGAACTCAAGCCTCTGCTGCTATGGTGTGTTCCTAAACATGCTCTACCGAAGTGACAGAGTGGAGCTTTTGTTGCAATTGAATGATTGGATGCTTGGGGTGAGTGAAAATGAGCTTGAGAGTGAATGTGAGAGTGTAAGAATGGTAGCTTGATGTGATCAAGAGTTCTCCAATGCAAGTTCAACGACTGAATATGAAGAATGAGGGAAGAAAATGACCATATTCAGGTCAGTCGACCAAAGGAGGTGTTAAAACTTCATTGCTAATGAGAAGAGTAACGCCTTTGTTGGCTCAGCTACAAGAATCTACTAGGGACATAAGCGCACCGAGTGGGCATCCCTGATAGAAATGCTCCCATTGACACACAAAATAGGCACCAAGTGTATTGCCATCAGCAAGATTAAGTGGAATTAAGCCTCCGAACTTAGTTTTCTAAAGTGGATAAAGGAAAAAAGGGGAATTGCACATCGGGTGCAAATTTTCTCTTATACACAATCACCACCAAAATTATGTATTATCATCAATAGGATTGGTGACATGAAAAAATGATGTTTGTAGGAATCATAGTTTATGATTTGTTAATTAACACTCAACTATATATAGGAGGGTGAATCATGAAAATTAATTTTCTTTCTTACACACACCCTAAGATATTTTTACCCTCCAAATCCTACAACCTTAGTTTTAATTTACCATCATGATTTAATGAAAAAGCAATGTTCTCATACAAGGTGGCTAAGTACAAGCTAGCATTGAGCAAGACGAGCACCTAGATGTACTAAGTTAATTTTTTAACCATGAAGAACCCTTTATTTCAAAACACTATAAAATATTTCAAGGCCTACTTAACTATTGGGCCATTAATAAAAATACCCTGGGAAGCAACTGTAAGTATAAAATATTTATAAAATTCTTAGTGTATCATAAAAAATAAATTATAATGTGATTTTCCACCATAATCATATGTATTATTATTAATATAGTTTAGCCTTTTAATAAAGTATAATTTCTCCTATCATTCCACATGAAACCTAATGTTTTTTATAAAATTATTTTTCCTTAGCAACTACTAAGTAGGAGATAGAGAAACCTGTGTTGACTAATTTTTTCACTATTGAAACTTTGGAACCCCAATTTGGAAACAAGAAAAACAAAATTAAAAAGGGGAGCCCCAGGATTTCATGAGCTATTATAGTATCAACACTTCCATCTAAGGTTTAGGCTCACCAATACCAATTTTTTGGAGTATAGAATGTCCTTTTGGACCAATTGTAATGCCCCGCCACGCAACCCTAGGGGAAGTTGCAATTCACTAACCATATGCAAAAAAAAAAAAAATTGTTTAAGAACAATAACATACAAGTTCACTATACTTTGCAAACATCCCCTAAGGCTACGAGGTTGAGATTACTATAAACCCGCAAAACATAAAACATGAAATGAAACATAACATTTAATTACTTAAGGAAATGAGGGTGTATACTTTCCATACATGCTAAATACTTCAAAAACTAAAAGATACAACATGATTTCCAATAATAATTATTTACAATATAATTACAACACTCATTCCCTGAATGAGGTAAATCAAATAAGAATGATGATATATTACAAATTCCACCTCGATACAAATGAGGGGTAATGAAATACAAGAATAGCTAGAATGAAAGAACTAGAAGAGTAATAGGAACCCGCGAGCTCCCCAACATGAGAGTCCCGTCCACAAGATCACGAACAAGCCAATGGTGTAAGGTGCACGTTCCACCCAACCAAGTGAAACCCAAAGGCTCACCCCCTGTGCTAGGAGATAGTAACAAGGATTTCTGGTCAAGACCAACTACCTCTAGACAAAGGCTAACATAATTGAACTGACTCAAATAAAAAATAACAACACTTATCATAGTACGAGAAACTCACAAGACAAGACATTGCTTCCAGGTTACAAAGGTGAAGTACACCATTGTACAACACACAATAACTGACTAACTATTGGCGTAGGAAGAGTGTCATACATAAATTTCCATGAGTTACCCTAGCTCAACCTTCCTAGGCTACTGAACCCCCATCATGGGTTACCCTGGCTTACCTCTACCGGCACCGGACCCTCATGCAAAACTATGCATCTCATCTCATCTCGAGTCTTAACAATGCATGTTCCATGAGAGAGGCATTCTTTAACTTTATTAGTGTGAAGTTCCCCATTAATTCTTTTAAATTATCACTTGATTAAACCCTAGGTGAGTTACCCTGACACCACTTTGGGCGTTGGACCCCCACAAAGGGCCACTCTCCTACTGACAACACTGGGATACAAAACCCCCAATATAAGGGTAGACAAGATGCACAAAACTAAAAACCAAATCCAACCTTAACACATAAGGTCACACAACCCGATCGTAGTACTTGGGGAACCATAACATATCACCTAACCCGTTCACGATAACCGGGTAACACACCACTACATCCACGAGTACTACCCAAAGAAAAAACACATGGTTGACTAACATACTAACAACCCATACTTTTGATAAGACAACCCCAAAGGAAGACTTAAAAAAAACAAAGGAGTTAATTTTCTAGCATCGAGAAGAAACAAAACATCACTAGAAAGCATCTTAGGCACATAAATTTACTAATATTCGGATTTCCTAAATCCAATCCAAGGAAAGACATAATGCAAGTAGTCAATCAAAATGCATAACCTTGTTCGAAATAAAATGCTTACCTATTGTTTTATTTGAAGTTCTTGATCATAGCTAATGTTTTTAAATAACTCAATTTTCCCAAAATAACAACATTTTATTAAACAAAACAATCTTTAAAATAAGTTAAATATTTTATTCCCAATCATTTTTCTCATTTACTCTTATAAACTATCATTTTAATAATCATATTTAAATATATATTTATATATTTAAATAATATTTAAACATCTATTAAAATACTAAATAATAACCCACATATTTAAAATATAATATAATATGAATATTATATTATATATTAAATATTTAAAATATAATATAATATAAATATTATATTATATATTAAATATTTAAAATATAATATAATATAAATATTATATTATATTTTAAATATCATAAAATAAAAATAAAATAAAACTAAATAAATAACATATTTTATATTATATATATAATATATATATATATATATATATATATATATTATATTATATATATAATAGATAAACTAATAAAAAAAATGTCAAACGCCACATATAAGCCAGCCGAACCCTAAGTGTTGGGTGCGGCCCTGTATACATAGGGGCGCGGCCGCCACACTGGGGGCTGCAGCCTGTGAGGGCAGCGCTCCCCAGTCATGGGGACACCCATGGGGGCCGAACCCCCAACATACCTTCAATAATTTTTTTTTAATAAAAAACAAATTTCACTTAAAAAGAAACGCGTTCTGGGTGTTTTAAACAAATACAGAGCTCTTTTATTTTTTTTAACCAGTGTTAAAATTCGAAACAAATAAAAAACACACACACACACACACACACACACACACACACACACACACACACACACACACACACACACACACACACA
Source organism: Sequoia sempervirens (assembly GCA_007258455.2). Taxonomy (NCBI): domain Eukaryota; kingdom Viridiplantae; phylum Streptophyta; class Pinopsida; order Cupressales; family Cupressaceae; genus Sequoia; species Sequoia sempervirens. The sequence goes on along the minus strand of VDFB02115649.1, from coordinate 46,912 downwards.
CACACACACACACACACACACACATATATATATATATATATATATATATATAAGTTATATATGTATGTGTATATATATATTCATATATATTCATATATAAATATATATATTATATATTCAAATCTCTTGATTTATAAACAAACTGAAGAAGATCAAACTACAGAAAAATTGGTAAAACATAGATTTGTTTTATTTTCTAAATTTTATTGAGAAGATTATTTTTGTTTTGTTTCAGGTTTTGAATGGAGATTCTTGATGGGCTTTTCCTCTAAATGAAATTTTGAATTCCATAGACAGTTTAAAGAATTTCAAAATAAATTTTGCACAAATAAGGAAAGAACGTTGTGTTTTTCTCCAAGCTTTAAAATCCTTCAATGGAAGTTTGCCCTTTTCTTTTTCCAAGCTTCACCAATCTTCAATCTTTTCTTTTCAATTTCTTCCAAGAATTTCCATGCAAGTTTGCTATCCAAATTTTTCCAATTAAAATTCAAAATAAAACCACAATTACCTTATGCAATCCTCTCCAAATTTGTCAAACCCCTAACTTTGAATCCACCCACCAACATTTATTGCTAATTTAGATATTTTTATTTTTGAAATTTAATAAAACAATTTCATTTTCCAAATGCATTTTGCAAAACTATTCTTTTAAATAAAATTCATTACAACCCAAATGACAATTTAATTTTTCTTTAACCAAATGATTTTAACAATTCACAAATAAAATTCTTTTCAACTTTTATTTCTAAAGGTAAAATATAAAGCTTAATTCTATTTTTTTTTTATTTAATCCAAAATCCAAAGATGCCAACCCAACCAATTTGATTTAATTTATCCTTATTAATTTAATTAGTGAATAAAATAACCTAATTCAAAATTAGATTATTTTATTAATTAAATTAAATTAATTAATTAATCACTAATTTCCCAACATTTCAATAAGACAAAACAATAATCATTTATAAATTTCAAAAGCCATTTAATCCCTTTTAACTTGCAATTTTAAATATAAAGCCAACGGGGAAACTAACAATATAAAACACTGAACCTGACTAAAACCGACGACACACTATGGCTAGGGTGATGGTTTGAAAGAGAAAACCTAGTTACTATCTCCCAATCGATACCGTTGGTCAATGGAGACGCTCAAACCTATGAAACCAGGTGGAGTCAATGTCCTGTACCTGCATCCTGCACACAATACGAGTGTTGAAGCATGCATATAATATATTAAAACACACCATGAAGAGGAAGTCACGGAATCACAGGGCGCTCGCATGCGAGTGATGTGATCCCGTCCCCTTCACCAATACAGTATAACTAACTGAAACATCTGACATCAATGATATAATAAAAAATGTAAAGCATTGTTAATTCACATACATGGTAATCTAATCCATGACATGAAATAATAATAATGTCAGAATAAAATACCATCACATAAAAAAATAATTTTATATCGCTTACAATTAGCGGTCAAAAGTAACCAAGTTCCACAAACAAAGTGATAACAAAATAAACATACATAGAGAAATATTGTTCGATCAAAAGAGCAAAATGGAGGGGTGTTACATCCTCCCCCCCAAGGTTCAGGCTTACTCCTGGAAGCCTACAAACAAGAAGGGCTAAAGCTCCCTCAAACACACTCAAAATCAAGATCCCTAAGGATGAACTCCTGATGCTGAAGGATGAACTACACCCTGATGCCCGGCTTGACGGGTATCCATCACAGTAAGTAACCCATGTGATCTTCTTGCATCACCTACCATTGGCTTAGAAGCCAATGGTGTCTGACTAAAACTAGAAGCACCCAGCTGAGGACACTGACGAGCAATGTGGCCCTGCTGATCACAAGTGAAACATCTTGTCCCTCTACTGAACTCCCTAACATCAGGAGATGCACTAGGTCGTGAAAAGCCACCTCCATTATATGCTGACTGGGAACTCTGAGCAGGCTAATCGTAGTGATCACAATGAGCTCGAATCCAACTCTGATCCCTCTTCCTTTGCTTCCAACTACCACCGTGTTGGGACTGAGAATTATGTTGCCCTAACTGCGAAGGTTGATGTTGCCCACTCTCTGCAGTTTCCTGATTCCCCTTGGGAACGCCTGCAACCTGAGATTGACCACCCTGAGATCCAACACAAAAGGAAGGTGCACTACCAAAATGCACTCCCGACAGACCATCGAAAGCCAAAGATAAATTTTCCTCCATAATTCGAGCCTTATCCACAGCTACCTCCATGGTCTTCGGCTCAAATATCGAACTCCACCACTGATCTGGGCATTCAAGCCCCTAACAAAATGCTGGACAAGAATACCCTCATCATCACCTATACCGGCATACTACTTGAGCTTGTAAAAACGACGCTCATAATGCTCTACTGACATATCCATTTGCCACAAGGCATGGAACTCGTCTCGTCGACTCTGCCTCCAATGCTCTGAAAGAAATTTAGCCTGAAACCTCTCTTGGAACAACTCCCAAGAAACTATACCAATGTCCAGATGGAGCTTCTTCTCCTCTAATCTCCACCACGTGGAGGAAAATCCTCTCAAGTGCATGATAGCTCACCTAGCTTGAGTGTTGCTACTGTATGGGTGCATAGAAAAACACCTAGTCAAGTCAATGAGCCATGTCTCTGCCTCCAAACCACTACCTGATCCATCAAATATGGGTGGACGTCCCCTAAGAAAGTCCCTCAATTGGGCTGCTACCTCTGCATCTGACTGATCTGACACTGCCCTCTCTCTAACCACAACCTGCTCTACTCTCTGCCTTGGCCCAAGGCGGGCAAGGGTCTCCTCTAACAACTGACGCAACTGAGCATCCTTGATCCCTAGTGGATCTGGATTCTGATTACCCTCTCCCTGAATGTTCTGAGAAGCCTGTTGCTCCTCACGATCAGGCTCACGAGGAACATGCGGGGGTAAGTCCTGTTGTTCCCAAATGTGAACGCCTAAACGACCATGTCTACGCCCTCCACCTCGTCCGCGTCTAGGAGGCATACTCCTACATAGACACTTCAAGGTATTAGGTAAGACACACAACTTAAAACCTAAAAACTACAAGCATAATGGGTCCACCATAATCCCAGAGTACCCAGTGTTTAAACCTAGGCTCTGATACCATGTGTAATGCCCCGCCACACAACCCTAGGGGAAGTTGCAATTCACTAACCATATGCAATAATTTTTTTTTTTGTTTAAGAACAATAACATACAAGTTCACTATACTTTGCAAACATCCCCTAAGGCTACGAGGTTGAGATTACTATAAACCCGCAAAACAACATACATGAAATGAAACATAACATTTAATTACTTAAGGAAATGAGGGTGCATACTTTCCATACATGCTAAATACATCAAAACCTAAAAGATACAACATGATTTCCAATAATAATTATTTACAATATAATTACAACACTCATTCCCCGAATGCGGTAAATCTAATAAGCATGATGATATATTACAAATTCCACCTTGATACAAATGAGGGGTAATGAAATACAAGAATAGCTAGAATGAAAGAACTAGAATAGTAATAGGAACCCGCGAGCTCCCCAACACGAGAGTCTCGTCCACAAAATCACGAACAAGCCAACGGTGTAAGGTGCACGTTCCACCCAGCCAAGTGAAACCCAAAGGCTCACCCCCTGTGCTAGGAGATAGTAACAAGGATTTCTGGTCAAGACCAACTACCTCTAGACAAAGGCTAGCATAATTGAACTGACTCAAATACCAAATAACAACACTTATCACAGTACGAGAAACTCACAAGAGAAGACATTGCTTCCAGGTTACAAAGGTCAAATACACCATTGTACAACACACAATAACTGACTAACTGTTGACGTAGGAAGAGTGTCATACATAAATTTCCATGAGTTACCCTAGCTCAACCTTCCTAGGCTACCAGACCCCCATCATGGGTTACCCTGGCTTGATTCTACTGGCGTCGGACCCTCATGCAAAACTATGTGTCTCATCTCATCTTGAGTCTTAACAATGCATGTTCCATGAGAGAGGCATTCTTTAACTTTATTAGTGTGAAGTTCCCCATTAATTCTTTTAAATTATCAATTGATTAAGCCCTAGGTGACTTACCCTGACACCACTTTGGGCGTCGGACCCCCACAAAGGGCCACTCTCCTACTGACAACACTGGGATACAAAACCCCCAATCTAAGGGTATACAAGATGCACAAAACTAAAAACCAAATCCAACCTGAACACATAAGGTCACACAACCCGATCGTAGTACTCGGGGAACCATAACATATCACCTAACCCGTTCACAATAACCGGGTAGCACACCACTACATGCACGAGTACTACCCAAAGAAAAAACACACAGTTGACTAACATACTGACAACCCATACTTTTGATAAGACAACCCCAAAGGAACACTTATAAAAAACAAAGGACTTAATTGTCTAGCATCGAGAATAAACAAAACATCATTAGAAAGCATCTTAGGCACATAAATTAACTAATATTCGGATTTCCTAAATCTAATCCAAGGAAAGACTTAATGCAAGTAGACAATCAAAATGCATAACCTTGTTTGAAATAAAATGCTTACCTATAGTTTTATTTGAAGTTCTCGATCATAGCTAATGTTTTTAAATAACTCAATTTTCAAAATATAACAACATTTTATTAAACAAAACAATCTTTAAAATAAGTTAAATATTTTATTCCCAATCATTTTCTCATTTACTCTTATAAACTATCATTTTAATAATTATATTTAAATATATATTTATATATTTAAATAATATTTAAACATCTATTAAAATACTAAATAATAACCCACATATTTAAAATATAATATAATATAATATGAATATTATATTATATATTAAATATTTAAAATATAATATAATATAAATATTATATTATATATTAAATATTTAAAATATAATATAATATAACTATTATATTATATTTTAAATATCATAAAATAAAAATAAAATAAAACTAAATAAATAACATATTTTATATTATATATTAAAATATATAATATAAATATATATATATATATAATAGATAAACTAATAAAAAAAAAAGTCAAACGCCACATATAACTCGGCCGAACCCTAAGTGTTGGGTGCGGCCCTGTATACACAGGGGCGCGACCGCCACACTGGGGGCCGCGGCCTGTGAGGGCATTGCTCCCCAGTGATGGGGACGCCCATGGGGGCCGAACCCCCAACATACCTTCAATAATTTTTTTTTAATAAAAAAACAAATTTCGCTTAAAAAGAAACGCGTTATGGGCATTTTAAACAAATACAGAGCTCTTTTTTTTTTTTAACCAGTGTTAAAATTCGAAACAAATAAAAAACACACACATATATAATTTATATATGTATGTGTATATATATTCATATATATTCATATATATATATATATATATATATATTATATATATTCAAATCTCTTGATTTATAAACAAACTGAAGAAGATCAAACTACAGAAAAATTGGTAAAACATAGATTTGTTTTATTTTCTAAATTTTATTGACAAGATTATTTTTGTTTTGTTTCAGGTTTTGAATGGAGATTCTTGATGGGTTTTTCCTCTAAATAAAATTTTGAATTCCATAGACAGTTTAAACAATTTCAAAACAAAATTTTCAAAATAAAATTTGCACAAATAAGGAAAGAACCTTGTGTTTTTCTCCAAGCTTTAAAAATCCTTCAATGGAATTTTTCCCTTTTCTTTTTCCAAGCTTCACCAATCTTCAATCTTTTCTTTTCAATTTCTTCCAAGAATTTCCATGCAAGTTTGCTCTCCAAATTTTTCCAAAAAAAAATTTAAAATAAAACTACAATTACCTTATGCAATCCTCTCCAAATTTGTCAAACCCCTAACTTTGAATCCACCCACCAAAATTTATTGCTAATTTAGATATTCTGATTTTTGAAATTTAATAAAACAATTTCATTTTCCAAATGCATTTTGCAAAAATATTCTTTTAAATAAAATTCATTACAACCCAAATGACAATTTAAATTTTCTTTACCCAAATGATTTGAACAATTCACAAATAAAATTCTTTTCAACTTTTATTTCTAAAAGTAAAATATAAAGCTTAATTCTAATTTTTGATTTAATCCAAAATCCAAAGATGCCAACCCAACCAAATTGATTTAATTTATCCTTATTAATTTAATTAGTCAATAAAATAACCTAATTCAAAATTAGATTATTTTATTAATTAAATTAAATTACTTAATTAATCACTAATTTCTCAACATTTCAATAAGACAAAACAATAATCATTTACAAATTTCAAAAGCCATTTAATCCCTTTTAACTTGCAATTTTAAATATAAAGCCAATGGGGAAACTAACAACATAAAACACTAAGCGGAGCTAAAGCCCAGAATGAGAAACACTGCTGGCTGAAGGATGAACTCACGGCGTTGAAGGATGAGCCACGATGCCCGGCAGCAATTATCCACCATAGTAAGTACCCTATGCGATCTGCCTGCATCACCTACCATTGGCTCAGAGGCCAACGATCTTTGACTAAAACTAGAAGCACCCCGCTGAGGACACTGACGAGCAATGTGGCCTTGCTGACCACAAGCAAAACATCTTGTCCCTCTGAACTCCCTAACATCAGGAGATGCACTAGGTTGCGAAAATCCACCTCCACTATGCGTTGACTGTGAACTCTGAGCAGGCTGATCATAGCGATCACGATGAGCTTGAATCCAACTCCGATCCCTCTTCCTCTACTTCCAACTACCACCGTGTTGGGACTGAGAATTTTGTTGCCCTGACTGTGAAGGTTGATGTTGACCACTCTGGTTTCACGATTCCCCTTGGGGAGCATGCAGCCCTAAGGCCGCCACGAGATCCAACACCAAAGGAAGAACCTTTGCCAAACTGAACTCCGTGCGACCACGAGAAAGCCAAAGCTAAATTTTCCTCCATAATTCGAGCCTTATCCACAACTACCTCCATGGTCTTCAGCTCGAATATCTGAATTCCACCACTGATCTGGGCATTCAATCCCCTAACAAAATGCTGGACAAGCATACCCTCATCATCACCTATACCGGCATACTGCTTGAGCTCATAAAAATGATGCTCATAATGCTCTACTGACATATCCATCTACCGCAAGGCATGGAACTCGTCTCCTTGACGTTGCCTCCAATGCTCCGAAAGAAATCTAGCTCGAAACCTCTCTTGGAACAACTCCCAAGAAACTGTACCAATGTCCAGATGGAGCTTCTGCTCCTCTAATCTCCACCACGTGGAGGCAAATCCTCTTAAGTGCATGATAGCGCACCTAGCTTGAGTGTTGCTACCGTATGGGTGCATAGCAAAACACCTAGTCAAGTCAATGAGCCATGTCTTTGCCTCCAAACCACTGCCTGATCCATCAAATATGGGTGGACGTGCCCTAAGCAAGTCCCTCATATGGGCTGCTACCTCTGCATTTGACTGATCTGACACTGCCCTCTCTCTAACCACAACTTGCTCTACTCTCTGCCTTGGCCCAAGGCGGGCAAGGGTCTCCTCTAACAACTGACACAACTAAGCGTCCTTGATCCCTGGTGGATCTGGATTCTGATTACCCTCTCCCTAAACGTTCTGAGAAGCCTGTTGCTCCTCACGATCAGGCTCACGAGGAACATGCGGGGGTAAGTCCTGTTGTTCCCCAATGCGATCGCCTAAACGACCACGTCTACGCCCTCCACCTCTTCTGCGTTTAGGAGGCATACTCCTACATAGACACTTCAAGGTATTAGGCAAGACACACAACTTAAAACCTAAACACTACAAGCATAATGGGTCCACCATAACCCCAGAGTACCCAGTGTTTAAACCTAGGCTCTGATACCATGTGTAATGCCCTGCCATGCAACCCTAGGGGAAGTTGCAATTCACTAACCATATGCAACAATTTTTTTGTTTTGTTTAAGAACAATAACATACAAGTTCACTATACTTTGCAAACATCCCCTAAGGCTACGAGGTTGAGATTACTATAAACCCTCAAAACAACATACATGAAAAGAAACATAACATTTAATTACTTAAGGAAATGAGGGTGCATACTTTCCATACATGCTAAATACATCAAAAACTAAAAGATACAACATGATTTTCAATAATAATTATTTACAATATAATTACAACACTCATTCCCCGAATGAGGTAAATCAAGTAAGCATGATGATATATTACAAATTCCACCTCGATACAAATGAGGGGTAATGAAATACAAGAATAGATGGAATGAAAGAACTAGAAGAGTAATAGGAACCCGCGAGCTCCCCAACATGAGAGTCTCGTCCACAAGATCACGAACAAGCCAACGGTGTAAGGTGCACGTTCCACCCAACCAAGTGAAACCCAAAGGCTCACCCCCGTGCTAGGAGATAGTAACAATGATTTCTGGTCAAGATCAACTACCTCTAGACAAAGGCTAACATAATTGAACTAACTCAAATACCAAATAACAACACTTATCACAGTACGAGAAACTCACAAGAAAAACATTGATTCTAGGTTACATAGGTCAAGTACACCATTGTACAACACACAATAACTGACTAACTGTTGACGTAGGAAGAGTGTCATACATAAATTGACATGAGTTACCCTAGCTCAACCTTCCTAGGCTACCGGACCCCCATCTTGGGTTACCCTCCCTTGCCTCTACCGGCGCCTGACCCTCATGGAAAACTATGCATCTCATCTCATCTCGAGCCTTAACAAACGCATGCTTCATGAGAGAGGAAACTATTAACTTTATTAGTGTGAAAGTTCCCCATTAATTCTTTTAGATTATCACTTGATTACACCCTAAGTGAGTTACCCTGACACCGCTTTGGGCGTGAGACCCCCACAAAGGGCCACTCTCCTACTAACAACACTGGGATACAAAACCCTCAATCTAAGGGTAGACAAGATGCATGAAACTGAAAACCAATTCCAACCTTAACACATAAGGTCTCACTACCCGTTCATAGTACACGGGTAACTATAACAAATCACATATCCTGTTCATGATAATCGGGTGATAACACAACTACAACCACGTGCACTACCCAAAACAAAACACTAGAGTTGGACCAACATAATAAACAACCCCCACAAAACATAAACTCCCTTGGAAGACTTACAAAACCAAACATCCCATTTTCCCAACAATGCAACGACGAAGACACAATGAATAAGCAAGTTTAGGAAAATAAATATTCTAACGTTAGGATTTCCTAAATCCAAATAAGTCAATCACCTGTTGCACAACTACTTCTAATTTATGACAATTTAGTGCATAGGACAAGAACCACCCATGACAATTGTTTAACCCTAACTTTCATTAGTTTTACATTACTTGAATATACTAGTCTTGACATAATTCGTTTCCAAGCAATACAAAAATGTAAATCTAAATATTCTTTTCAATTTTCCGTCTACACCCAATCTTAGAATTCAATTCTCAAATAAATAATTAAATAAATAAAATGTTTTCATTATAAAATCAGTAGTTGCATCTTCAAAATAAAATGACAGTCAACACATTTAAATATATTATTTAAATAATAACAACATTATTTAACTCCATATATTTAAAAATAAATATTTTTATTTCCTTTTAAATAATTCTAATTATTTAAATTATATAATATATATATTATAAATAATATATATATTATATATTATATAATAAAATAATATTAAAAAAATAAAATGCATATATATATATTTTTATTTTATTTTATTTAAGCAAATAAAATAAAATAAAACACAACATAGGGGATATATATATATCATATATAATATATATGATATATATTATTTATCTCATATATATTATATATGATATAATATATATATATATATACATTAAGTTAAAAAAGAAAATAACAAGGTTTCGTTGGGATGGGAACAGGGGACGCTGCTCCCAGCAGCGCCCAGCCTCCAAGTGGAGGCTACGCTGCTATTAGCAGCGCCCTCCCCACCATGGGTGGGGAGCACTACTCACAAGTAGTGCACCCTCCACTGGGGGCACTGTTGTTAGCAGCCCTCCCTCCCCAACGAATTCGCATACATAATATTTTTTTTAATTAAAAAAAAGCCCCCTATTTTTTGGGGTTTATTCTACAGGTGTTTACCATAAGAAAATATAGTCCTCAGTCATTTAAACTTCAAACAGATTATATATATATATTTATAATATATACATATATATATGTAATCAACATATATGTATATATATATATACATAATTTTCTCAAATTACAGTCAAATTGAGGAGATTTTCATCACAAAGTGAACATACCCAGCAAATTTTATTTCATGAATTCAAAATCAATTAATTTGCCATAACAAATTCTCGGAAGGGGTTTGAGTTTTCCTAAATTATTTCAACTCTTTCCTAAGATCTTAACAGTGGTTCATTCTCAAATTTTCAAATAGAATTGAATCTACTAAAACATGAACCAATTTTCAAAATGAAAACAAAACAAGAAAAAAAAACCTGGATTTTTCTCCCAAAACTTGAAGTCCTTCAGTGGAGGTTTGCCTTTTCCTTTCCAATTCAGCTTCACCAATTTTCAATCCTTTCTTCCCCAATTTTCTTCAAAGAAATCAATCCAAGTTTTGCTCTCCAAAATTCAAAAATTGAAAATTCCCCATAAAAATGAATTACCTTATGCCATTTTCTCCCCCAAATTTGTCAAAACCGTAAAAATGACTCACCCACTAAAATTTATTGCCAAAAAGGAGATATTTTCTATTTTGGCAATTTAAAAATTCAATTCAATTTCCAAAATGCATTTTGCAAAAATTTCCTTTTAAATAAAATTCATTCTTAACCAAAAGTCAATTAAATTTCTTTAACCAAATGAATTTAACAATTCACAAATAAAATTCTTTTCAATTTTTATTTCTAAAAGTAAAATGTAAAGCATAATTCTAATTTTTGATTTAATCCAAAAATCTAAAGATGCCAACCCACCCAAATTGATTTAATTTAACCCTATTAATTTAATTAGTCAATAAAATAAATCTAATTCAAAATCATATTTTTTTATTAATTAAATTTAATTAATTAATTAATCACTAATTTCCCAACATTTCAATAAGATAAAATAGTAATTATTTATAAATTTCAAAAGCCATTTAATCCCTTTTAACTTGCAATTTTAAATATAAAGCCAATGGGGAAACTAACAACATAAAACACTAAACCTGATTAAAAACTGACAACACACTATGGCTAGGGTGATGGTTTGACAGAGACAACCTAGTTACTATCTCCCAATCGATACCATTGGTAAATGGATATGCTCAGACCTATGAAACCAGGTCGAGTCGATGTACTGTACCTGCATCCTGCATACAATACGTGTAATGCCCAGCCAAGCAACCCCAAAGGATACATTATATCTAGCATTTATGGCACTAAATTTTTTTTTTTAAAAAAAGTGCTTAACAAACAACATAATAATCATATATCACATGATATGAAACTGAACATGAACTACATAAAACAAATCCTTCGAGTTTACAAGACTGCATTACTTTTCACAACAACTTTATTACATTACATGAAAGGTAGTATACACCAGTATTCATAAGATAACATGAGCATGGTTAACACGTTAATCAAGGATTACAATATTACAATTCCGTTTCGCAACATGAATGGGAAAGATACAATAATATGGAATGATACATCTGAAATGAAGGAGTACAAAGCTTCAATACTAAATCCAAACTCTGGTATAACTTAGGAGTCACTGCAAGGTACAATTTCACACTTCTCAAATGATGATTGGGGACCCAATGGGGTACATAGCACGTTCCACCCAACCACGTGGACCCGAAGGCCCACCCCCCATGCTAAGAGATGACAAGAAGGAACCCCAACAATAACCATCATATAGAACAAGGATACAAGACTTCACAACAAGATCCACAATAACATAAGGCAATCTTAACATAAGATATAACCAACACAAGATGTGCCCAACATAAGGAATAACCAATAAAGCATCAACATACAAATGCCAACATGTGCTTCCAGAGGCTCAAGAATATCATAGAGGGAAACAAAGCACACTTGGTTGTTTAAGGAAGAGTGTCATCGCAATGTTGCATGGGTTACCCTGGTGTATCTTCCTAGGCCCCGGCCCCCAACTTGGGTTACCCTGGTGACCTCTTACGAAACCCAGGCCCACATGCAATCCAATGCGGCATCAATTATCTTTCATAAGGACAAGACAATGATTTTTCCATTCCAGGCCTTCTCAACTCATCTCAAGCCCATACAAGAACTTGAGCCATGAGTGAGGCATTCACTTATATCTTGTTAATGTGTGATTCTATCCAAAAACCCTATTTAAATATTAGTGTTTTCACTTGATTAATATACTTCCAATGAGTTACCCTGGGACCACTTCCGGGTCTCGGCCCCCATTGAAAGCCACTCCCCTTATGAACAACAAACTCTAAAATCACTAACTGGGTAAGCCAAAATACAAAGCATAAAATACCACAAGAACAATCATGTAAAGCAAGGCATACATCATCCTACATAAAATCTTCATAATGGATCAACTTCCAAGTGTAAGGCTATACCCAATCATCAAAAATCAAGTAAAAGAGCAACAACACACAAGTATACAACATGAAAGCCAATCGTAAAGGGAAATTTTCCCCAACCTCTAGATGACTAACAAATCCAAAACATAAGGTTTCCCAATTCATCATGGCAACAATATCAAAACTCAAGAACTAACACCATTCCAAATTAATGAGTCAAATAATAACAACTCAAATTTTTATTTCTTCTCTAATTTAATTCCTAATATAATTATCTCCATAACCAAATAATTATAAAGCATATAATGCGGAGTGAGTATCAGTATAGATCTAGAATGGGCCTCCTTAGTATTGAATATCTCTCAAATAGGCGATGGTAAAAGCATCATGGTGTAACTTAAAGTTGAATCTCTTAAGATACCAATATATTGTAATTGAGTTCACAGCTTAAGTGAAGATCGTATGGTAATTTTATATGACATAATAGTAAAGCCTCAATACTGAAGGTAATAAGGAAATTTTAATAAAGATAGATCAAGAAAATTTTGTGCGTTTCATACATAATCTAAGAACACAGTAAAGAATTTTTTTATGAGAAGAAACCTATTTTGGTTGAAAGGATTCAAGAAGATTTCATATCAGAGGAAACGAAAGCCACTCAAACATGCATGGAAAGGTATGGGAGCATAAACAATGCCTGTGGTTTATTTGCCATAATTCCTTGATAAGAAGGTTTCCTCTCATGACATGAAATGTCAGATAGTAATGCGCAAAAGGGAAGGATGGAAATGCAACGTACAGAACAAATCAACACTATACTTGTGCAATATCCCCACCATGTTGATAATAAACTCAACATTGCATATTACAACTAAAACATATTGTGGTCAACTATTGATGTATCTACGAGAAATCACACCTAGTGCTTTGTTTGGAAATAGAAATTCATTAACGAGAACCCAAGAACCTATCAAAAGACTCATTAGGACAAGAGCACAGATATTTGCAGATTCATTGGATGAATGGCATGAGAAGAAAGTTTTAGTTGGAGAGATCTACACCGAAATAACACTAGAAGTTTGACAAGGTCAATTTGTGATAAAATCATTGGGGAGTTTCCAAATATGGTGCTCAGATGAGTTGTTGTAGATTGTCAACCAAATCAAGAAGATTATTTAATCCTTAAAAACTTCCTATTATGCTCAAGTGATGCGGCTGAGACAGGCCGACATCAGAATTAAAAAGGAATTATTTAGAACTTTCCTATTATGTTCAGTGTTGTGACTATATTTTACATCCTTGTTTTATCCCAATTCAAAAATTGTATAGAAGTTGAGGGAGTTAGTAAGTACTAATACCAAAAAGCCAATATAGACTATCTGTCACTAACTTGATCTCTACTACTAGGAAAAAAGATCTAGCTTATCCTCAAACTAAGCACCATCCCGTTCTCACCCTATCGAATAAATTGAGAAGGAAACTATAGTTTACACTTAATTAAATTGATTAAGGAACTACAAATTATTCTTGTTTGGTTTCTATATGGCATACATTTTCATCAAAGAGCCTGAAGTTAACCTGTGCATGGTGAAATACAATGGTAGATGTGGCAACTGATAGGCATGTTGTTAATTTTAGATAGAAAAGGAGGTGAGATGAGGTAAAGGATAGTGGATCTGCCTAGTTATGGCCTGATACAAAAGGACATAAGACTTGGACTATGCAAAGTGCAAAAGAGAGGACAAGACACCTATGTCGTTTGACAAGCACACAAATAGACGATTTTCTGTATGTGAAGAAAAAAATGAAATGATAATGATGTTCATTCAGTACCAAATAAGGCAAGGCATAGAGGAAAAGCACAATAACAATGTCGATATCATTCTCAGGAACCATATTCAACAAAAAGCAAGATAATTTCAATTATTAAACGCTCTATACAAGAGTTCACAGAAAGAGGAATAATGAAATCGCCTAAAGCGGATGCCAAAATAATCTGGGAGGTTATTTAGATCTAAACACCAGGATTACACGTTACAGGTTGCCATAGGACCAGGAAGACTATTTAAATCTAAATACAATGCCGCGTTCAGGTGCTGAAGTTGTGATAGATAGAGAAAACGGGTCAGAAAGAATCTAAATCTATACACCCTCTACATTCATGTGTTGTAGCTGTGATAGGTTACTAATGGTTACAGGGAGTTTATTTAATTCTGTACACTGCCTCAACTCTAAATGTTATAACTATGACAGGTTGCCAAACATATTAGAAAATAAATATTGGAATTTGGAAATGTCGCCATCTACATGCATCATTTTTTTTTTAAACATAACAACCGCGATAGATTGTCAGTAGAATCAAACAGGTTATATACACCTTGAAACTCCCTATCAAGTTCAAGAGTTGCGGCTGAGGATGGTTGTCAAAGACAACAGAGAGATCATTTAAACCCTTAGAATTTCTGATTATGTTCAAGTGTCGCTGCCACTGCAACAGGTTGCAAGGGAATCAAGGAACTTATTCAAATGTCCATTCCCTCCAATGTTCTGAGTGTTATAGTTGTGACAGGTAACCAAAGAAATCAAGGGCTTATTTAAGTCTACACAGCCTACCATGTACAAACGCGACAGCTGTGATAGTTTGCTAATGGAATCAAGGAGGTTATTAATAATGACAATATTTTATTTCAAGCTGGCTATTACAAAAAGTCTAAGCATAGTAAGTAAGCCTACACAATTTGTTTGATGATATGTATAGAAGGCATAAATTCTGATTGCTCACATCTAAATAAGCATAGAGATGATTTATTTCCAGATAACAGAAGCATACAATCTCTTGCTTTAAAACAAAATACAGAGAAAGGATTTCAAGAAACAGAACCTAGATGAACCAATAATTGTGCAGAAGAGTTGTGCTAAACCTCCTATTCTAGCTTGAAATTCGTAGAAACAGGACATAACCCTAATCTTATTTTTTGCATATTTCCTTGAGGAATGATCTCATAGAGTGCCACAATGGTAGGACCTGTGATCTTGGTAAAACTACGAATCTAAATAATTTGGATTGCCACTAAAAGATGTAGTATCACCCATCAAGGAGATCTACTCTTCTTCTCTTTCTATTGTGTTCCTTGTCAGTGGTATTCTTGTTCTTCTGCTTGTAGTGGGCGTTGAAGATGGTGATGCTACCTTAGGCATATCCCCCCCCGGAGAGTCTCTTTTTGATTCCCAATTTATGAGTTTCAAAAAATGGTTGAAATAACTGCCTGGGAAGTGGTGATACAGAGAAAGATGGAGGGATATGCGAGGACAAAGTGTATGGAAGCTAAGGCAACTTTTTTGTCTGTTACGCGAGGAGACCTAAATGAAGAAGCCATGTTCCAGTAAGAAGACTCAATTTTCCCGCTTTCCCTTCCATTTTCTTTTATCTTTGCCTCCCCCCGTTCATGCATTTTCCCCCAAACTATGAGTTAATCTCGCATTCCAAAAGTAAGTGTCAATTTTTTCGGTTACGAAGGATCTTTTTTTTGCATGCATTAAAAAATAAATCCACAACTCACTTCCTGTATGCAAGGAAGTTTGTTCCACCCTATTCTAATAATAGATTTATCTCCTTTATGGAGAATGGTCGGTTACATTTCTCCATTGTTCACTCTCTTCTTCATTATAACTTCTTAAGTGAGTGTAACCGCCAAGTTCTTCATTATCCATATCTTTAAAAAATTTATCTTCAAATTAAAATTATGTTTTGAATAATTTTTTTTTCTTATATTATTATAACCTCTAATAATAAAAAAGTATCTATTATAATATTTAAGTTTAATCTATTTAAATTATTTAGTACTTGATTTTAATTAATTAACCAATTAATCAACACCAATCAAACTACTACAACCAACAACGGACTCACAAACAACTCCTTACTTAAATGCCCAGAAGGGTCAATATGGAGGGCACTACAATATGAGTGTTGAAACATGCATATAATATATTAAAACACACCATGAAGAGGAAGTCGCAGAATCATAGGGCGCTCGCATGCGAGTGATGTGATCCCGTCCCCTTCACCAATATAGTATAACTAACTGAAACATCTAACATCAATGATATAATCGAAAACATAAAGCATTCTTAATTCACATACATGCAAATCTAATCCATGACATGAAATAATAATAACGTCAAAATAAAATACCCTCACATAAAACATAATTTTTATATCACTTACAATGAGCGGTCAAAAGTAACCAAGTTCCACAAACAAAGTGATAACAAAATAAATATACATAGAGAAATATTATTTGATCAAAAGAGAAAAATGGAGGGGTGTTACATCCTCCCCCCTAGGGTCAGGCTTACTCCTGGGAGCCTGCAAACAAGAAGGGATAGAGCTCCCTCAAACACACTCAAAATCTGGATCCCTAAGGATGAACTCCTGACGCTAAAGGAGGAGCTACAACCTGATGCCCGCCCTGACAGGTATCCATCGTAGTAAGTACCTTATGTGATCTACCTACATCACCTACAATTGGCTCAGAAGCCAATGGCCTCTGACTAAAACCAGAAGCACCCCACTGAGGACACTGACGAGCAATGTGGCCCTGCTGACCACGAGTGAAACATCCTGTCCCTCTATTGAACTTCCTAACATCAGGAGATGCACTAGGATGCGAAAAGCCACTTCCACTATACACTGACTGGGAACTCTAAGCAAGCTAATCATAGCGATCATCATGAGCTTGAATCCAACTCCGATCCCTCTTCCTCTGCTTCCAACTACTATCATGCTGGGACTGAGAATTTTGTCGCCCTGACTGTGAAGGTTGATGTTGCCCACTCTTTGCAATTTCCTGATTCCCCTTGGGAACGCCTACAACCTGAGACTAACCACCCTAAGATCCAACACCAAAGGAAGGTACACTGCTAAACTGAACTCCCGACTGACCACCGAAAGACAAAGCTAAATTTTCCTCCACAATTCGAGCCTTATTCATGGCTACCTCCATGGTCTTTGGCACAAATATCCAAACTCCACCACTGATCTAGGCATTGAAGCCCCTAACAAAATGTTGGACAAGCATACCCTCATCATCACCTATACCAACATACTGCTTGAGCTCGTAAAAATGATGCTCATAATGCTCTACTCACATATCCATATGTCGCAAGGCATGGAACTCATCTCCTCGATGCTGCCTCCAATGCTCTGAATGAAACCTAGCCCGAAACCTCTCTTGGAACAACTCCCAAGAAACTATACCAATGTTCAGATGGAGCTTCTGCTCCTCTAATCTCCACCACATGGAGGCAAATCCTCTCAAGTGCATGATAGCTTACCTAGCTCGAGTGTTGCTATCGTATAGGTGGATAGCAAAACGCCTAGTCAAGTCAATGAGCCATGTCTCTGCCTCCAAACCACTACCTGATCCATCAAATATGGGTGGGCATGCCCTAAGCAAGTCCCTCATATGGGCTGCTACCTCTGCATCTGACTGATCTGACACTGCCCTCTCTCCAACCACAACCTACTCTACTCTCTGCCTTGGCCAAAGGTGGGCAAGGGTCTCCTCTAATAACTGATGCAACTGAGCGTCCTCGATTGCTAGTGGATTTGGATTCTGATTACCCTCTCCCTGAACATTCTGAGAAGCTTGTTGCTCCTCATGATCAAGCTCACATGGAACATGCGGGGGTAAGTCCTATTGTTCCCAAACGTGATTGCCTAAATGACCACGTCTACGCCCTCCACCTCTTCCGCATCTAGGAGGCATACTCCTACATAGAAACTTGAAGGTATTAGGAAAGACTCACAACTTAAAACCTAAACACTACAAGCATAATGGGTCCATCATAATCCCAGAGTACCGAGTGTTTAAACCTAGGCTCTGATACCATGTGTAATGCCCCGCCACGCAACCCTAGGGGAAGTTGCAATTCACTAACCATATGCAACAATTTTTTTTATGTTTAAGAATAATAACATACAAGTTCACTATACTTTGCAAACATCCCCTAAGGCTACAAGGTTGAGATTACCATAAACCCGCAAAACAACATACATGAAATGTAACATAACATTTAATTACTTAAGGAAATGAGGGTGCATACTTTCCATAAATTCTAAATACATCAAAAACTAAAAGATACAACATGATTTCCAATAATAATTATTTACAATATAATTACAACACTCATTCCCCGAATGAGGTAAATCAAATAAGCATCATGATATATTACAATTTCCACCTCGATACAAATGAGGGGTGATAAAATACAACAATAGCAGGAATGAAAGAACTAGAAGAGTAATAGGAACCCACGAGCTTCCCAACATGAGAGTCTCATCCACAAGATCACGAACAAGCCAACGGTGTAAGGTGCACGTTCCACCCAACCAAGTGAAACCCAAAGGCTCACCCCCCGTGCTAGGAGATAGTAACAAGGATTTCTGGTCAAGATCAACTACCTCTAGACAAAGGCTAACATAATTGAACTGACTCAAATACCAAATAAGAACACTTATCACAGTATGAGAAACTCACAAGAAAAAACATTGATTCCAGGTTACATAGGTCAAGTACACATTTGTACAACACACAATAACTGACTAACTATTGACGTAGGAAGAGTGTCATACATAAATTGACATGAGTTACCCTAGCTCAACCTTCCTAGGCTACCGGACCCCCATCTTGGGTTACCCTGGCTTGCATCTACTGGGCCCCGGACCCTCATGGAAAACTATGCGTCTCATCTCATCTCAAGCCTTAACAAACACATGCTTCATGAGAGAGGAAACTATTAACTTTATTAGTGTGAATGTTCCCCTTTAATTCTTTTATATTATCACTTGATTACACCCTAAGTGAGTTACCCTGACATCGCTTTGGGCGTGAGACCCCCACAAAGGGCCACTCTCCTAATGACAACACTGGGATAGAAAACCATCAATCTAAGGGTAGAAGAGATGCACGAAACTGAAAACCAAGTCCAACCTTAACACATAAGGTCTCACAACCCGTTCATAGTACACGGGTAACCATACCAAATCACATATCCCGTTCATGATAATCAGGTGATAACACAACTAGAACCACGTGCACTACCCAAAACAAAACACTAGAGTTGAACCAACATAATAAACAACCCCCACAAAACATAAACTCCCTTGGAAGACTTACAAAACCAAACATCCCATTTTCCCAACAACGCAACAACGAAGACACAACCAATAAGTAAGTTTAGGAAAATAAATATTCGAACGTTAGGATTTCCTAAATCCAAATAAGTCAATCACCTGTTGCACAACTAGTTCTAATTTATGACAATTTAGTGCATAGGACAAGAACCACCCATGACAATTGTTTAACCCTAACTTTCATCAGTTTTACATTACTTGAAAATACTAGTCTTGACATAATAAATAATCTTAGAGTTCAATTCTCCAATAAATAATTAAATAAATAAAACGTTTTCATTATAAAATCAGTAGTTGCATCTTTAAAATAAAACGACCATCAACACATTTAAATATATTATTTAAATAATAACAACATTATTTAACTCCATATATTTAAAAATATATATTTTTATTTCCTTTTAAATAATTCTAATTATTTAAATTATATAATATATATATATTATAAATAATATATAATATATATATTATATAATAAAATAATATTAAAAAAATAAAATGCATAAATATATATATTTTTATTTTATTTTATTTAAGCAAATAAAATAAAATAAAACACAACATAGGATATATATATCATATATAATATATATGATATATATTATTTATCTCATATATATTATATATATATATATATACATTAAGTTAAAAAAGAAAATAACAAGGTTTCGTTGGGATGGGAACAGGGGATGCTGCTCCCAGCAACGCCTAGCCTCCAAGTGGAGGCTACACTACTATTAGCAGCGCCCTCCCCACCTTGGGTGGGGAGCGCTGCTTACAGCAGTGCACCCTCCACTGGGGGCACTGCTATTAGCAGCCCTCCCTCCCCAACAAATTCGTATACATAATTTTTTTTTTAATTAAAAAAAAGCCCCTTATTTTTTGGGGTTTATTCTACAGGCATTTACCATAAGAAAATATAGTCCTTAGTCATTTAAATTTTAAACAGATTTTGTATATATATATTTATAATATATACATATATATATGTAATGAACATATATGTATATATAGATATATATATATATACACACACATAATTTTCTCAAATTATAGTCAAATTGAGGAGACTTTCATCACAAAGTGAACATACCCAGCAAATTTTATTTCATGAATTCAAAATCAATTAATTTGCCATAACAAATTCTCGGAAGGCGTTTGAGTTTTCCTAAATTATTTCAACTCTTTCCTAAGATCTTAACAGTGGTTCATTCTCAACTTTTGCAAATAGAATTGAATCTACTAAAACATGAACCAATTTTCAAAATGAAAACAAAACAAGAAAAAAAAACCTGGATTTTTCTCCCAATACTTGAAGTCCTTCAGTGGAGGTTTGCCATTTCTTTTCCAATTCAGCTTCACAAATTTTCAATCCTTTCTACCCCAATTTTCTTCAAAGAAATCAACCCAAGTTTTGCTCTCCAAAATTAAAATTTTTTGAAAATTCCCCATAAAAATGAATTACCTTATGCCATTTTCTCCCCCAAATTTGTCAAAACCCTAAAAATGACTCACCCACTAAAATTTATTGCCAAAAAGGAGATATTTTCTATTTTGGCAATTTAAAAATTCAATTCAATTTCCAAAATGCATTTTGCAAAAAATTCGTTTTAAATAAAATTCATCTCAACCAAAAGTCAATTAAATTTCTTTAACCAAATTAATTTAACAATTCACAAATAAAATTCTTTTCAAATTTTATTTCTAAAAGTAAAATGTAAAGCATAATTCTAATTTTTGATTTAATCCAAAAATCTAAAGATGCCAACCCAACCAAATTGATTTAATTTAACCCTATTAATTTAATTAGTCAATAAAATAAATCTAATTCAAAATCATATTATTTTATTAATTAAATTAAATTAATTAATTAATCACTAATTTCCCAACATCTCAATAAGACAAAACAGTAATCATTTATAAATTTCAAAAGCCATTTAATCCCTTTTAACTTGCAATTTTAAATATAAAGCCAATGGGGAAACTAACAAGATTAAAAAACTGAACCCGATTAAAAACCGATGACACACTATGGCTAGGGTGATGGTTTGAAAGAGAAAACCTAGTTACTATCTCCCAATCGATACCGTTGGTAAATGGAGACGCTCAAACCTATGAAACCAAGTCGAGTCGATGTACTGTACCTGCCTCCTGCACATAATACGAGTGTTGAAACATGCATATAATATATTAAAACACACCGTGAAGAGGAATTCGCAGAATCATATTGTGCTTGCATGCGAGTGATGTGATCCTGTCCCCTTCACCAATATAGTATAGCTAACTAAAACATCTGACATCAATGATATAATCGAAAACATAAAGCATTGTTAATTCACATATATGCTAATCTAATCCATGACATGAAATAATAATAATATCAGAATAAAATACCCTCACATAAAACATAATTTTTATATCACTTACAATTAGTGGTCAAAAGTAACCAAGTTCCACAAACAAAGTGATAACAAAATAAACATACATAGAGAAATATTATTCGATCAAAAGATAAAAATGGAGGGGTGTTACATCCTCCCCCCTAGGGTCAGGCTTACTCCTAGAAGCCTGTAAACAAGAAGGGATAGAGCTCCCTCAAACACACTCAAAATCTAGATCCCTAAGGATGAACTCCTAATGCTAAAGGACGAGCTACACCCTGATGCCTGCCCTGATAGGTATCCATCGCAGTATGTACCTTATGCGATCTGCCTACATCACCTACCATTGGCTCAGAAGCCGATGGCCTCTGACCAAAACTAGAAGCACCCCACTGAGGACACTGACGAGCAATGTGGCCCTGCTGACCACGAGTGAAACATCCTATCCCTCTACTGAACTCCCTAACATCGGGAGATGCACTAGGACGCGAAAAGCCACTTCCACTATACACTAACTGGGAACTCTGAGCAAGATAATCATAGTGATCAAGATGAGCGCGAATCCAACTCCGATCCCTCTTCCTTTGCCTCCAAATACCATCATGCTGGGACTGAGAATTCTGTCGCCCTGACTACGAAGGTTGATGTTTCCCACTCTTTGCAGTTTCCTGATTCCCCTTGGGAACGGCTGCAACCTGAGACTAACCACCCTAAGATCCAACACCAAAGGAAGGTGCACTACCAAACTGAACTCCCGACCGACCACCGAAAGACAAAGCTAAATTTTCTTCCACAATTCGAGCCTTATTCACAGCTACCTCCATGGTCTTCGGCTCAAATATCCAAACTCCACCACTGATCTAGGCATTCAAGCCTCTAATAATATGCCTGACAAGCATACCCTCATCATCACCTATACCGACATACTGCTCGAGCTCATAAAAATGATGCTCATAATGCTCTACTCACATATCCATATATCGCAAGGCATGGAACTCATCTCCTCGACACTGCCTCCAATGCTCTGAAAGAAATCTAGCCCAAAACCTCTCTTGGAACAACTCCCAATAAATTGTACCAATGTCCAGATGGAGCTTCTACTCCTCTAATCTCCACCATATTGAGGAAAATCCTCTCAAGTGCATGATAGCGCACCTAGCTCGAGTGTTGCTATCGTATGGGTGGATAGCAAAATGCCTAGTCAAGTCAATGAGCCATGTCTCTGCCTCCAAACCACTGCCTGATCCATCAAATATGGGTGGACGTGCCCTAAGCAAGTCCCTCATATGGGCCGCTACCTCTACATCTGACTGATCTGACACTGCCCTCTCTCCAACCACAAACTACTCTACTCTCTGCCTTGGCCAAATGCGGGCAAGGGTCTCCTCTAACAACTGACGCAACTGAGTGTCCTCGATTGCTTGTGGATTTGGATTCTGATTACCCTCTCCTTGAAATTTCTGAGAAGCTTGTTGCTTCTCACGATCAGGCTCACATGGAACGTGCGGGGGTAAGTCCTATTGTTCCCCAATGCGATCGCCTAAATGACCACGTCTACGCCCTCCACCTCTTCCGCGTCTGGGAGGCATACTCCTACATAGACACTTCAAGGTATTAGGCAAGACTCACAACTTAAAACCTAAACACTACAAGCATAATGGGTCCATCATAATCCCAAAGTACCCAGTGTTTAAACCTAGGCTCTGATACCATGTGTAATGCCCCGCCACGCAACCCTAGGAGAAGTTGCAATTCACTAACCATATGCAACAATTTGTTTTTTGTTTAAGAATAATAACATACAAGTTCACTATACTTTGCAAACATCCCCTAAGGCTACAAGGTTGAGATTACTATAAACCCGCAAAACAACATACATGAAATGTAACATAACATTTAATTACTTAAGGAAATGAGGGTGCATACTTTCCATACATGCTAAATACATCAAAAACTAAAAGATACAACATGATTTCCAATAATAATTATTCACAATATAATAACAACACTCATTCCCCGAATGAGGTAAATCCAATAAGCATCATGATATATTACAATTTCCACCTCGATACAAATGAGGGGTGATGAAATACAAGAATAGCTGGAATGAAAGAACTAGAAGAGTAATAGGAACCCACGAGCTTCCCAACATGAGAGTCTCCTCCACAAGATCACAAACAAGCCAACGGTGTAAGGTGCACGTTCCACCCAACCAAGTAAAACCCAAAGGCTCACCCCCATGCTAGGAGATAGTAACAAGGATTTCTGGTCAAGATCAACTACCTCTAGACAAAGGCTAACATAATTGAACTAACTCAAATACAAATAACAACACTTATCACAGTATGAGAAACTGACAAGAAAAAACATTGATTCCGGGTTACATAGGTCAAGTACACCATTGTACAACACACAATAACTGACTAACTGTTGATGTAGGAAGAGTGTCATACATAAATTGACATGAGTTACCCTAGCTCAACCTTCCTAGGCTACCGGACCCCCATCTTGGGTTACCCTGGTTTGCCTCTACCGCCCGCCAGACCCTCATGCAAAACTATGCGTCTCATCTCATCTCGAGCCTTAACAAATGCATGCTTCATGAGAGAGGAAACTATTAACTTTATTAGTGTGAAAGTTCTCCATTAATTCTTTTAGATTATCACTTGATTACACCCTAAGTGAGTTACCCTGACACCGCTTTGGGCGTGAGACCCCCACAAAGGGCCACTCTCCTACTGACAACACTGGGATACAAAACCCTCAATCTAAGGGTAGACAAGATGCACATAACTGAAAACAAATTCAAACCTTAACACATAAGGTCTCACAACTCATTCATAGTACACGGGTAACCATAACAAATCACATATCCTGTTCATGATAATTGGGTGATAATACAACTACAACCACGTGCACTACCCAAAACAAAAAACTAGAGTTGAACCAACATAATAAACAACCCCCACAAAACATAAACTCCCTTGGAAGACTTACAAAACCAAACATCCCATTTTCCCAACAACGCAATGACGAAGACACAACCAATAAGCAAGTTTAGGAAAATAAATATTCTAATGTTCGTATTTCCTAAATCCAAATAAGTCAATCACCCGTTGCACAACTACTTCTAATTTATGACAATTTAGTTCATAGGACAAGAACCACCCATGACAATTGTTTAACCCTAACTTTCATCAGTTTTACATTACTTGAAAATACTTGTCTTCACATAATTCGTTTCCAAGCAATACAAAAATGTAAAATCTAAATATTCTTTTCAATTTCCCGTCTACAACTAATCTTAGAATTCAATTCTCTAATAAATAATTAAATAAATAATACGTTTTCATTATAAAATCAGTAGTTGCATCTTGAAAATAAAATGACCATCAACACATTTAAATATATTATTTAAATAATAACAACATTATTTAACTCCATATATTTAAAAACAAATATTTTTATTTCCTTTTAAATAATTCTAATTATTTAGATGATATAATATATATATATTATAAATAATATATAATATATATATTATATAATAAAATAATATTAAAAAAATAAAATGCATAAATATATATATTTTTATTTTATTTTATTTAAGGAAATAAAATAAAATAAAACACAACATAGGATATATATATATATATATATATATATATATCATATATAATATTTATGATATATATTATTTATCTCATATATATTATATATGATATGATATATATATATACACATTAAGTTAAAAAAAGAAAATAACAAGGTTTCGTTGGGATGGGAATAGGGGACGCTACTCCCTCCAGCGCCTAGTCTCCATGTGGAGGCTATGCTATTATTAGCAGCGCCCTCCCCACCATGGGTGGTGAGCGCTGCTCACAGCAGTGCACCCTCCACTGGGGGTGCTACTGTTAGCAACCCTCCCTACCCAACAAATTCGCATACATAATATTTTTTTAATTAAAAAAAAGCCCCCTATTTTTTGGGGTTTATTCTACAGGCGTTTACCATAAGAAAATACAGTCCTCAGTCATTTAAATTTCAAACAGATTTTGTATATATATATATTTATAATATATACATATATATATGTAATCAACATATATGTATATATATACATAATTTTCTCAAATTACAGTCAAATTGAGGAGATTTTCATCACAAAGTGAACATACCCAGCAAATTTTATTTCATGAATTCAAAATCAATTAATTTTCCATAACAAATTCTCGTAAGGGGTTTGAGTTTTCCTAAATTATTTCAACTCTTTCCTAAGATCTTAACAGTGGTTCATTCTCAAATTTTGCAAATAGAATTGAATCTACTAAAACATTAACCAATTTTCAAAATGAAAACAAAAAAAGAAAAAAAAACCTAGATTTTTCTCCCAAAACTTGAAGTCCTTTAGTGGAGGTTTGCCTTTTCCTTTGCAATTCAACTTCACCAGTTTTCAATTCTTTCTTCCCCAATTTTCTTCAAAGAAATCAATCCAAGTTTTGCTCTCCAAAATTGAAAAATTGAAAATTCCCCATAAAAATGAATTAACTTATGCCATTTTCTCCCACAAATTTGTCAAAACCCTAAAAATGACTCACACACTAAAATTTATTGCCAAAAAGGAGATATTTTCTATTTTGGCAATTTAAAAATTCAATTCAATTTCCAAAATGCATTTTGCAAAAATTTCCTTTTAAATAAAATTCATTCTCAACCAAAAGTCAATTAAATTTCTTTAGCCAAATGAATTTAACAATTCACAAATAAAATTATTTTCAATTTTTATTTCTAAAAGTAAAATGTAAAGCATAATTCTAATTTTTGATTTAATCCAAAAATCTAAAGATGCCAACCCAACCAAATTGATTTAATTTAACCCTATTAATTTAATTAGTCAATAAAATAAATCTAACTCAAAATCAGATTATTTTATTAATTAAATTAAATTAATTAATTAATCACTAATTTCACAACATTTCAATAAGACAAAACAATAATCATTTATAAATTTCAAAAGCCATTTAATCCCTTTTAACTTGCAATTTTAAATATGAAGCCAATGGAGAAACTAACAACATAAAACACTAAACCTGATTAAAAACCGATGACACACTATGGCTAGGGTGATGGTTTGACAGAGAAAACCTAGTTACTATCTCCCAATAGATACCGTTGGTAAATGGACATGCTCAGACCTATGAAACCAGGTCGAGTCGATGTACTGTACCTGCATCTTGCACACAATACGAGTGTTGAAACATGCATATAAAATATTAAAACACACTGTGAAGAGGAAGTCACAGAATCATAGGGCACTCGCATGCGAGTGATGTGATCCCGTCCCCTTCACCAATATAGTATAACTAACTGAAACATCTAACATCAATGATATAATTAAAAACGTAAAGGATTGTTAATTCACATACATGCTAATCTAATCCATGACATGAAATAATAATAATGTTAGAATAAAATACCCTCACATAGAACATAATTTTTATCACTTACAAGTAGCGGTCAAAAGTAACCAAGTTCCACAAACAAAGTGATAACAAAATAAACATACATAGAGAAATATTATTCGATCAAAAGACCAAAATGGAGGGGTGTTACATCCTCCCCCATAGGGTCAGGCTTACTCCTGGAAGCCTGCAAACAAGAAGGGATAGAGCTCCCTCAAACACATTCAAAATCTAGATCCCTAAGGATGAACTCCTGATGCTAAAGGAGGAGCTACACCTTGATGCCCACCCTGACAGGTATCCATTGGAGTAAGTACCTTATGCGATTTGCCTACATCACCTACCATTGGCTTAGCAGCCAATGGCCTCTGACTAAAACCAGAAGCATCCCACTGAGGACAATGACGAGTAATGTGGCCCTGCTGACCATGAGTGAAACATCTTGTCCCTCTACTGAAATCCCTAACATCAGGAGATGCACTAGGACGCGAAAAGCCACTTCAGATATACACTGACTAGGAACTCAGAGCAAGCTAATCAGAGCGATCACAATGAGCTCGAATCCAACTCCGATCCCTTTTCCTCTACTTCCAACTACCATCGTGCTGGGACTGAGAATTCTATCGCCTTGACTGTGAAGGTTGATGTTGCCCACTCTTTGTGGTTTCCAGATTCCCCTTGGGAACGCCTACAACCTGAGACTAACCACCCTGAGATCCAACACAAAAGGAAGGTGCACTGCCAAACTGAACTCCCAACTGACCACCGAAAGACAAAGCTAAATTTTCCTCCATAATTTGAGCCTTATTCACAGCTACCTCCATGGTCTTCAGCTCAAATATCCAAACTCCACCACTGATCTTGGCATTGAAGCCCCTAACAAAATGCTGGACAAGCATACCCTCATCATCACCTATACCGACATACTACTTGAGCTCATAAAAATGACGCTCATAATGCTCTACTGACATATCCATATGTCACAAGGCATGGAACTCATCTCCTCGACGCTACCTCCAATGCTCTGAAAGAAATCTAGCCTGAAACCTCTCTTGGAACAACTACCAAGAAACTGTACCAATGTCCAGATGGAGCTTTTTCTCCTCTAATCTCCACCACATGGAGGCAAATCCTCTCAAGTGCATGATAGTGCACCTAGCTCGAGTGTTGCTATCATATGGGTGGATAGAAAAATGCCTAGTCAAGTCAATGAGCCATGTCTCTGCCTCTAAACCACTGCCTAATCCATCAAATATGGGTGGACGTGCCCTAAGCAAGTCCCTAATATTGGCTACGACCTCCGCATCTGACTGATCTGACACCGCCCTCTTTCCAACCACAACCTACTCTACTCTCTGCCTTGGCCAAAGGTGAGCAAGGGTCTCCTCTAACAACTGACACAACTGAGCGTCCTCGATTGGTAGTGGATTTGGATTCTGATTACCCTCTCCCTGAATGTTCTGAGAAGCTTGTTGATCCTCATGATCAGGCTCACATGGAACATGCGGGGGTAAGTCCTATTGTTCCCCAATGTGATCGCCTAAATGACCACATCTACGCCCTCCACATCTTCCGCGTCTAGGAGGCATACTCCTACATAGACACTTCAAGGTATTAGGCAAGACTCACAACTTAAAACCTAAACACTACAAGCATAATGGGTCCATCATTATCCTAGATTACCCAGTGTTTAAACCTAGGGTCTGATAACATGTGTAATGCCCCACCACCCAACCCTAGGGGAAGTTGCAATTCACTAACCATATGCAACAATTTTTTTTATGTTTAAGAATAATAACATACAAGTTCACTATACTTTGCAAACATTCCCTAAGGCTACGAGGTTGAGATTACTATAAACCTGCAAAACAACATACATGAAATGTAACATAACATTTAATTACTTAAGGAAATGAGGGTGCATACTTTCCATACATGCTAAATACATCAAAAACTAAAAGATACAACATGATTTCAAATAATAATTATTTACAATATAATTACAACACTCATTCCCCGAATGAGGTAAATCAAATAAGCATGATTATATATTACAATTTCCACCTCGATACAAATAAGGGGTGATGAAATACAAGAAGAGCTGGAATGAAAGAACTAGAAGAGTAATAGGAACCCACGAGCTTCCCAACATGAGAGTCTCATCCACAAGAACACGAACAAGCCAACGGTGTAAGGTGTACGTTCCACCCAACCAAGTGAAACCCAAAGGCTCACCCCCCATGCTAGGAGATAGTAACAAGGATTTCTGGTCAAAATCAACTACCTCTAGACAAAGGCTAACATAATTTAACTGACTCAAATACCAAATAACAACACTTATCACAGTATGAGAAACTCACAAGAAAAAACATTGATTCCAGGTTACATAGGTCAAGTACACCATTGTACAACACACAATAACTGACTAACTGTTGACGTAGGAAGAGTGTCATACATAAATTTACATGAGTTACTCTAGCTCAACCTTCCTAGGCTACCGGACCCCCATCTTGGGTTACCCTGGCTTGCATCTACCGGCCGCCGGACTCTCATGCAAAACTATGCGTCTCATCTCATCTCCAGCCTTAACAAACGCATGCTTCATGAGAGAGGAAACTATTAACTTTATTAGTGTGAAAGTTCCCCATTAATTCTTTTAGATTATCACTTGATTACACCCTAAGTGAATTACCCTGTCACCGCTTTGGGCGTGAGACCCCCACAAAGGGCCACTCTCCTACTGACAACACTGGGATACAAAACCCTCAATCTAAGGGTAGACAAGATGCACGGAACTGAAAAACAATTCCAACCTTAACACATAAGGTCTCACAACCCGTTCATAGTACACGGGTAAACATAACAAATCACATATCCTGTTCATGATAATCGGGTGATAACACAACTACAACCATGTGCACTACACAAAACAAAACACTAGAGTTGAACCAACATAATAAACAACCCCCACAAAACATAAACTCCCTTGGAAGGCTTACAAAACCAAACATCCCATTTTCCCAACAACACAACGACGAAGACACAACCAATAAGCAAGTTTAGGAAAATAAATATTCTAATGTTAGGATTTCCTAAATCCAAATAAGTCAATCACCCGTTGCACAACTAGTTCTAATTTATGACAATTTAGTTCATAGGACAAGAACCACCCATGACAATTGTTTAACCCTAACTTTCATCAGTTGTACATTACTTGAAAATACTAGTTTTGACATAATTCGTTTCCAAGCAATACAAAAATGTAAATCTAAGTATTCTTTTCAATTTCCCATCTACAACCAATCTTAGAATTCAATTCTCCAATAAATAATTAAATAAATAAAACGTTTTCATTATAAAATTAGTAGTTGGATCTTCAAAATAAAACGACCATCAACACATTTAAATATATTATTTAAATAATAACAACATTATTTAACTCCATATATTTAAAAACAAATATTTTTATTTCCTTTTAAATAATTCTAATTATTTAAATTATAATATATATATATTATAAATAATATATAATATATATATATTATATAATAAAATAATATTAAAAAATTAAAATGCATAAATATATATATATATATATATATATATATATATATATTTATTTTATTTTATTTTATTTTATTTAAACAAATAAAATAAAATAAAACACAACATATGATATTTATATATATATATCATATATAATATATATGATATATATTATTTATATCATATATATTATATATGATATAATATATATACATTAAGTTAAAAAAAGAAAATAACAAGGTTTCGTTGGGATGGGAATAGGGGATGTTGCTCCCAGCAGCACCTAGCCTCCAAGTGGAGGCTACGCTACTATTAGCAACGACCTACCCACCATGGGTGGGGAGCATTGCTCACAGCAGTGCACCCTCCACTGGGGGCGGGGCTATTAGCAGCCCTCCCTCCCCAACGAATTCGCATACATAATATTTTTTTTAATTAAAAAAAGCCCCCTATTTTTTGGGGTTTATTCTACAAGCGTTTACCAGAAGAAAATACAGTCCTTAATCATTTAAATTTTAAACAGATTTTGTATATATATATATATATTTATAATGTATACATATATATATAATCAACATATATGTATATATATATACATAATTTTCTCAAATTATAGTCAAATTGAGGAGATTTTCATCACAAAATCAACATACCCAGCAAATTTTATTTCATGAATTCAAAATCAATTAATTTGCTAAAACAAATTCTCGGAAGGGGTTTGAGTTTTCCTAAATTATTTCAAATCTTTCCTAAGATCTTAACAGTGGTTCATTCTCAAATTTTGCAAACAAAATTGAATCCACTAAAACATGAACCAATTTTCAAAATGAAAACAAAACAAGAAAAGAAAACCTAGATTTTTCTCCCAAAACTTGAAGTCCTTCAGTGGAGGTTTGCCTTTTCCTTTCCAATTTAGCTTCACCAATTTTCAATCCTTTCTTCCCCAATTTTCTTCAAAGAAATCAATCCAAGTTTTGCTCTCCAAAATTCAAAAATTGAAAATTTCCCATAAAAAAGAATTACCTTATGCCATTTTCTCCCCCAAATTTATCAAAACCCTAAAAATGACTCACCCACTAAAATTTATTGCCAAAAAGGAGATATTTTCTATTTTGGCAATTTAAAAATTCAATTCAATTTCCAAAATGCATTTTGCAAAAATATCCTTTTAAATAAAATTCATTCTTAACCAAAAGTCAATTAAATTTCCTTAACCAAATGAATTTAACAATTGAAAAATAAAATTCTTTTCAATTTTTATTTCTAAAAGTAAAATGTAAAGCATAATTCTAATTTTTGATTTAATCCAAAAATCTAGAG
Organism: Sequoia sempervirens; assembly: GCA_007258455.2. Classification (NCBI taxonomy): domain Eukaryota; kingdom Viridiplantae; phylum Streptophyta; class Pinopsida; order Cupressales; family Cupressaceae; genus Sequoia; species Sequoia sempervirens. The sequence continues at coordinate 14,414 of VDFB02115649.1, read as the reverse complement.
ATGCCAACCCAACCAAATTGATTTAATTTAACCCTATTAATTTAATTAGTCAATAAAATAAATCTAATTCAAAATCAGATTATTTTATTAATTAAATTAAATTAATTAATTAATCACTAATTTCCCAACATTTCACTAAGACAAAACAATAATCATTTATAAATTTCAAAAGCCATTTAATCCCTTTTAAGTTGCAATTTTAAATATAAAACCAATGGGGAAACTAACAACATGAAACACTGAACTTGATTAAAAACTGACGACACACTATGGGTAGGGTGATGGTTTGACACAGAAAACCTAGTTACTATCTCCCAATCGATACCATTGGTCAATGGACATGTTCAGACCTGTGAAACTAGGTGGAGTCGATGTCCTATACCTGCATCCTGCACACAATATGAGTGTTGAAACATGCATATAATATATTAAAACACACCGTGAAGAGGAAGTCGCGGAATCACAGGGCGCTCGCATGCGAGTGATGTGATCCCGTCCCCTTCACCAATATAGTATAACAAACTGAAACATCTGACATTAATGATATAATAAAAAACGTAAAGCATTGTTAATTCACATACATGCTAATCTAATCCATGACATGAAATAATAATAATGTCAGAATAAAATACCCTCACATAAAACATAATATTTATATTGCTCACAATTAGCGGTCAAAAGTAACCAAGTTCCACAAACAAAGTGATAACAAAATAAACATACATAGAGAAATATTGTAGATAAAAGCTTCATATTTTATTTAATTAATTAATTTAATTTATTGGTAAAATAATTTAGTCATTGAGATTAAAATTATTTTATTAAATAAATTAATTAATTGATTAAAGTTATTTTTATTGTGAGAATAGATTAAATATAAATGTTTTGTGGGAATGGAATTTTAAATATGAATACAAATAAAGAAAATAAATTAGTTTTTGAATTCTTTAATTCTTTAAAATAAAATAAATTCTTGTTATTTGAGGGAAGAAAGAATTACTCATGAGTTTGTTGGAAGATATTTTCTTCTTGCCATGTGTGTTAGTTAAATTTATTGCAAATTTTTTGTTGAGGATTCCCTTGGAGAAGATATTATGAGATTTTCAAAAGAAAACAGATAAAATCTCAGTATATTGAAAAGAAACCCTCTATTTTGGAAATAGAAAATCTTGATAAAATTTTGCGAATCTAAACCTCTGGTAAATGTACCTATACTAAACTTAAATTATTAATTTTATATTCTTCTAGCAATTAATTTAGAATACAAAATTTTATGTATATAAATTTATGCACAATTGAAAATTTGTTTCAAGTTAAATTGTGAAAAGTTTATTTAAAAAAAAAATAAAATTTAAAAACCCTAATGAAATCGCTGTACGGTGAAATTCATAAGGAAAAATCATAAAAAAAAGAAAGAAATTATTTTAATTGTTAGTGTGAGGGGTTATTAGAATTTGATTTTTAAATGAAATATTTTTATTAGATAAATTGATAATTATTTCTTTATGTGAAATTGAGGAAGTTAAAATTAGATTAAATGTTACAAAATTATTTTATTGTTTGGGAAAAGAATTATAATCAAGTTGTTTTATTTTCTTGTTGTTTTTGATTGACTTGATTAGGTTTAGTAAACCCTAACTTTAGATTTTTATTATGCCTAATTTGCTTTAGATTATTTCTATTCTTTTGGGAAAATTGGGATTACTTTGAATTGTAAGTCTTCCAGTTAAGTTTGTTAATGAGGGAGTTGTTAATTGTTCAAAATACAATCCTTTGAGTTAACTTGACTAGTGCACATGGTTTTGTATGGTTTTTAGATGCCTGGTTCTATGAATAGGATCTGATGTCCATTGTGATATGTTTGGTATTGTATGTTGATTGTGTTCACTTTGTCTACCTTAGTGAACTTAGATTCTTTGTGTTATTTAGGGGAGTGGCTCTTTGTGAGGGCCGACACACAAAGTGGTGCATGGGTAACTCATGTAAAGTTAGTAAGTCAGTGAAAACTAAATCTACACATTAGTTAGTTTAAAACATTGAACTAGATTAATAAGCCTCACTTATAGTCTCAAGGGCTAGTTTAGTCTTGAGAATAAGTCGAGAAGGCATAGAATGGAAAATTGATATCTTGTTATTTTAAAAGATATTCGATACCGCAACAGATTACATGTGGGGACAGGTTTTGTAAGAGGTTACTAGGGTCACCTACGCAACATTGTGACGACACTCTACCTAAAATAATAGTATCCTTGTGAACTTAACATATTTGGTTATTCTAATTCTGGAAGCAATGTAACCATTAAGTTAAGTTTGTACTTGTATAGTTTTTTCTTTGGCTTTACTTGTGTCTAGGGTTTGTAGGTTATGTCTAGGGAACCTTTTTACTATCTCCTAGCATGGTGGGAGGACCTACGGGTATCACATGGTTGGGTGGAATGTGCACCTTACTCTGTTGGGTCCCCAGTTCTTGTTCGTGGCAACGAGTGCTTCTTTGATGGAGAGCTCATGAGCGTAAATGTACTTTCTTATTTGTATTAGTGGTAACTTTATATATGTATCACTCCTCAATTGTTAATGAGGTGAACAATTGTAATATGTAACTGTACATTTTTATTTGACCTACCTCATTTGGAAAATGAGCATTCTATATGTTATTTCAAATGCAATGTAATTGTACTCTATATCTTTATTGATGTAATTTAAATGTTGTTTAATGTATGCTTTTAAGTTTATGAAAATTAATTACATTCAATGCTAAATACTAATGTCATCTATGGGATTTTCAAGTAGTGTGTCATCGTGTTACTTAGGGATTGTTTGTAATTAGTTAAGTTAATGTTTACTTATAAAAAAGAAAATTATTCAACTTTTTTTGTCATTGCAACACTCTTTATGTTACAAGAAGGGGCATTACAATGTAGCTAGCAATGTTGTCATGGAAGAAGTTAAGACATCTATTTTTAGAATTAAAGGTGTCAAATTCCCAGCTCCACGTGGTTTTTGTACCTTCTATTTCCAAAATTTTTGGAATGTAATGGATGAGGAGCTCTATGAAGTGATTTAGGGATCAAAGGAATCATTTTTTTCTTAAAGGCACTCATTGATACTTTCGTAGCAGTCATTCCCAAAAAGGATGCTTCTAGAAAACCTGGGGATTTCAAATATATTTGCTTATGCAATACTATGTACAATATTATCTTAGTTCATCAAGTACTTTTTAAGCAACACAGAAGAAAATGTCATGGTGATCCAAATATCCATGTATGTGAGAGTGCAATAGGAGCATGTTCTGAACAAATATGTCGAATCTTGAGAAATATATACCATGTCAAGCCTAGTCTAGCACATACTACTCCTTTTCTAGTATTTGTCCCATATCAAATGATGATACCTATCCTTGTGGGCTTCTACAAGTTGAAGATCAACTTTAGAAGTTCAGATACTAGGGTGGAGTTTCATGTTTTGAACTATGAATTTGGCATTAAGTAAAACACAAATATTAGAAGTACAATGAACTTGAAAGTGATAATCAATAAGTATAGTGAACTTGAAAGAGGAATTCAATAAGCACAAACAGATTGATGACAAAATTTTGTAACCTACATGATGTCATTTTATTCCTACACAAATGAACACAACGTCTATACTAAAGTAATTTTTTTTTCCAATTTTTCCATTAACAAGAAAAGCTTTTACATCATTGTCATGAGTTTACAAGCATGTTTGGTGGAGATCATTGTAAGTATCATATAGTAGAAACATCGCATATTGCATATATGCTTGCCTATGCTTGACTTGGAGAAATTGAGTTTGGGTGGAATATGTGAATAAATATAAATTGCTATTTTAATATTTATTGTTTTGTCAAGATTTTAACAAAAAAATTAAACATTATATTAAATTGTGCTAATTTTTATTGTGTATATACTTTTTAATAAACTTTCAATTTCCAAAATTAATCAATCAAGCAATAGACCTCTTTATATCACAATATTCTAATATTAAATTTATATATAGAAACAAACACTTTTTTTAACTTAATTTTTTGAAACAAATTAGACATTAAATAGCCCTCTATCTAACTTTTCATAGTTGAGATTAAAATAGTGATTGGAATAGAATACTATTTGAATTCATGATTGGAATAAATGTTTTTACTGCTTTTATTCTATTGTTGACATTTTCTTCCCACAGTACCTATTAATTAATGATTGTATGTTTTCACCATCAATAGCTTTATTCCATTAAAATTATGTATATTTATGATTGTGGTCTTGATAAGATTGTTTTTGAATTGAAATTATGCACAATGACATATAAAAGCAATCTTTATATCTAATGTTTAATCTAGAAACAATCTATAAAGATTTAGATCCTAAAAAATTCATACCAACTGTTGTACAACAAGTGATCAAATGACTTCCATTCTTTTAAAATTGCTTTAAAATAACTGTACTACCAAATTCCAACTACCATTTAAAGAGAAAATCCAAAATGATCTAGATTGAACTACTTTGAACCAGTTAGAGCATAACAAGAGCAATAATGATCTTAATAAAGGAACATCAAACTATTATATTTGTCAGTGGTAATTGATTACATAGGGATTCCTTAGTAGACTCTCTCTCAAGTATAGACTTCTCCTAAATAGTTCCCTATATCAATTAGTGTTACAAAATTCAAACGCCAGTCTTCATACAAAAAATAGCAGGGAGGAGACTTGGCATAATGTTCATCCAGTCAGTCAATCACTACTGTCACTGCTGTCAATCCTATGACTTCTTGATTTCCATTATTTTTCTATCTCCTCTTTTGTACGCCATGGAAGCCTCCCTACAATCAATGTCCACCTGCAATGCACAAAAACTCCTAGTTAAAAAACTTAAAAATTGAAAGAAAAAAACACCCACAAACAGAGCATAGTCCTAATCATAATGCCAAAAAAACCCAGAGAGCAAAGAAGTCGATCTTGCAATTTAACATATTACCCAATACCCCATTTGAATTCAATTTGATCAAAACCTACCCCCTATCATATAGGGCACAAATATTTTCCTTTGCACCCTTTGGCTTCCTAATACAGAAGTGTACACCCTCCGCACATAATAGCCTGTTTAGTAATTTCTAAAAAAAGAAAAGAAAACCTTAATAGCTACACAAAGCACTTATTTTAATGAATAAAATATTAAAATAATCCTTAATGAATAAAATATTTCAACTATATTGGGGTTGGGGCCCTAGCTCGATTGGCTAAACATTTCCTATTGCAAGGTTGGTTACGAGGTCAAGTCTCCCCCACCCCCGTGGTATTGAAGGGCGTGTCGCGCCAGCACCATTGGTCATATTAAAAAGGTTAGAAAAAAAAAGAAAAACATATTTAACTATATTAAATTTATCTTCAAGATATAAATTGATTAAAACAAATCAAAACAAAATTTTAAATATTACCCTAACCCTAACACCCATATACAATTATATCATGTCTCTCAACATAATTCATTTAGAATATTGAATATAATGTCATTTAAAAATAAGCACTAAACTAAATTATAGAAACTTCTTTTTTTTTTTAAGTTCTTTCATTCTTAAATATTTAAATTTTAGAAACTTCTTATTATGTCTATAATTTCACATATTTTTTAATATCTCATCTTTATAAATAATTATTAAAATAAACCTTAATGAATTAAATTTTAAAATAATTCTTGATGAATAAAATATTTCAACTATATTAAATTGATCTTTAAGATATAAATTGATAAAAACAAATCAAAACAAAATTTTAAATATTAACCTGAACCCTAACACCCAAATACAATTATATCATGTCTCTCAACATAATTCATTTAGAATATTGAATATAATCTTCATTTAAAAATAAGCACTAAACTAAATTTAAAATGGCAAAGGTATACAAAAATTTAAAATGAATGACTTAGTTTAATTTGAAAATGAACTTGTTTAACATTACTTAAATTAATTATCTTAAAAATAGATAATTTTTTAAAAAATAAGAGAACTCATTTTAATATAGTAAATTTTGAATGAAGTTTTTATTTTTAAAACTTGATTTATGTTAAACATATTTATATGAAATATATTAGATTTAAATATTTTTATGTATGTAAAATTTAATTTATTCAAGTCATATTTAAAAAATATTATATAAATTTATAAGATTAAATTATAAAGAATGATTTTATAAAAATCAATTTAAAAGAAGATATTTAGAAGAAAAAAAACCATATTCTTTTTATAAAAATGTTGGGACGTGGGAGGATAAATTATCCTACACTTATTTAGAAATGCTCCAATATTTTTATTCTGCAATTGAGTTTATCCAATTCCATATTTTTAATATAGAAAGAAACAAATGTACTGATGTGCAGTTGAATGGTACTGAATAAATATAACTACTGAAAAAACTAAATGGAAATATTTAAAAAAGGATCATCTTTGAAATTACGCTGACAATTTATCGAATTTCCTTGAGCATGTCGCATATATTCTTGTGTTCTTTGATGAATAAGGCTTAGAGCACTAACAACCCCACCCAAGAATTGCGCACATCTCCAGAGACAACAACTCCATCATTTGAGTGAAGTAAGAGGCCATCTTTGCTCAATTTTAATTTGCCATCTTTGAATGTTCTCAACATTGTTGATTGTTGAACATTGTTTCCATAAACCTCACTCCCATCCCTGTAAATGTACTCATATTACATCATAACAAAAAAGTATGTCTAAATCAATCTTTGAATTCACTCTAAAAAATTAATTTGTCTAATTTAGTACTTGAATTCTTATGTATAATTTAAACATTGAATTCAATATAATTGAATACTTTATTCTTACCATGAATAAAGAAATCTCTAAAAGAAAAATTAAACGAAACAAAAGAAACCCTATGAAAATAGTTATCGTGAAAACGAAAAACCTAACAATATTTTTTGGCGTCTGATTTTCTAGCATCCGATGAATTTCGACGGTAGCAAAAGTAGCACATGACTTCCACTTGCGTGTCATTTTTAATAGAACTTCAAAACTTTATACAGAATATTCTTTCGTTATTTTCACTATATAACGCCTCTCGACGTAATAACAACAATATTATATTTATATATATATATATATATTCCTTTTCTTTTAGTCTTAAAAAAAAATACTTCTGAAATCAATATGCTTTTCTCGTTACCTTAGCCTTTCATTTCTCCTTTAATAAGCTTCCTTAGATACAATTGATGTGCAATATTTTATTTCTTTTAAAAATAGACTCATTTTACAATATTAAAAGAAATATTTTTATATCGACAGATTTAAAAATTAAGAATAATATTGACCGACTTTGAGTAATAAACACTGTACACAAGAGCATCTTCTCATTCAAATTTTACTTATCTTCCATTCTTTCCTTCTCGCTTATTATATTTATGTTTGAATAAAAACACATTTTATCATATTAATAAATAATAATAATTAACAAATTTGGATTGCTATTTTAACCTTATTAATCAAGGGGAAATGATTTTCGTGGAGAACATGATCAGCTATTTCCGACAATAATGTAGTGTTTTTAAATTACTTATAATATTTAAAACAAATTAAATAAATATTTATTATATTTTTATGGAGATACAATAATTTTTTAAATGATTCTTTCATATGAGCTATTTCTCGTCAGTTTTTATTATTATTGTTTATATTATTTATTTGATTTATTTAACAATATTTGATCTAAATTTTTATAGTTTATTATTTAAAAAATAATATATTATATTTTAATATTTCAAAAAAATATTAATTACTAAAAAAGTATTAATTACTAACAAATATCATTTAGAATTTATTATCTTGTAATTTAGTTTTTTAAATATTTTTAGAAATTGTTACAATTTTCTTTCTTAAATGTTTGTAATAATTAGTCCATAGGTTACATATAATGTGAAAAATCTAAATTTGTTTAAGTTTATTTCATTCTATTATTTAGTACTTATTATTAATTATTTAATATTTTTATGAGAATACAATAATTTTTTAAAATAATTTTTCACATCAACTCTTTCATGTCACTTTTCTATTATTATTCTTTATTTTATTTGTTAATATTTAATCTATATGTTATTATTTATTATTTAAAAAATAATATATTTTATTTTAATAATTGTAAAAAAGCAATAATTACTAACAAATATCATTCATAAGTTTTAATATTTTTACAACTTTTTACAATATTCTTTCTTCAATGTTCTTAAAAATTATATAACTCTTTTATGTCAATTTTGTTATTATTGTCTACATTATTATTATCTTTATATAATATTCAATCTAAATTTTTATGGGGTTGGGGCCCTAGCTCAGTTGGCTAAATCTTTTTTGTTGCAGGAGGTTGGTCACGAGGTCTAGTCTCCCCCACCCCCGTGGTACCAGAGGGCGTGTCGTGCCAGTGTCGTCGGTCACGTTAAAAAGTTTACCTAGCGCACTGCAGTTTATAGGTGGTCGTGCTACCCGATTCCTGCAGTCTAATTTTTTTTAAAAAAAATCTAAGTTTTTATAATTTATAATATAAAAAGTACATATTCTATGTTTTTGCTTAGATAATAAGGGGAAGGGTCTTGATCCTGTGGTACAAAGCAAAGACAACAAATAGAGAAACAAACAAGGAAAGGCAACGCCTGCCACCACCAGAAAACAGTAGCAGACGACAAAACTAAATCCAAAATTGGCACGCAGGACAAGTAACCAAATATTATTTAGTACATATTCTATGTTAATATTTGTAGGAAAAAAAAATTACTAACAAACATCATTTATAATTTATTTTCTTGTATTTTATAATTTTTAATATTTTCAGAAGTTTCTTCAATCTTCTTTCATCTTTGTTTCAAATAATTATATTACTAGCAATCACACTTTGTTGTGCAATGGGTATGCTGAAGAGGTTTGGAAGGTCAATTAATAAAATTTTGGTCTTTTTTTGCATACATTTTTATAGTACATATTCAATTAGTAGGAAATTTAGAAAATGGTGTTGCTCATACAACAAAAGTCTCAATAGAGAAGTGATAGCTTCATAAACTATGCATCCACTTACAATGATCCAAACACAACTGATAAAACCTATAAATAATGAAGATAATCATAATCCATTACCAATAGGCTCATGTGACATTTGCAATAGTGAGAGAGGGGGAGAGAGGGTGAGAGATGGATCGAAAGAGGGAGAGATAAAAGGGAAAAGAACAAGAGAGAGAGGGGAAAGGAGATAGAGATAGAGAGGAAGATAAACATATAGATATAGATATAGATATGGCAGCAGGAAATAAGGAAGGAGAGGAAAATGGAGGAAGAAGGTGGATATGGAGTGGAAAGATATATATATATATATATAGTGGATATAGAGGGGAGAGAGAAGATGGAGATAGGAGACAAAAGGAGAGAAGGAAGAAGAAATACAAGGAGAGATAGAGAGAAAAGAGGAAGAAAAGAGATAGATGGAGGTTCAAGAAGGAGAGGGAGAGGAGATGGAGAGATGGATGGATAGAGAGAGGGGAGGAGGAAGGAAGAAAGATGAAGATAGATCAAGAAGGAAGATGGAATGGAGGGAGGAGGAAGAGATAAAGAGATAAGGAGATGGATGGAAGGGATAAATGAAAGGAAGAAATGGAAGGATGGAGGACAAATAGATGGTGGAAGGAAGAGAGTGGAGATTGGGAGATAAAAAAACAAAGAGAAGTAGTTATAGACAAATAAAGATGGAGAGAGGGAGAGAGAAATAGGGGCTATAGAGGGAGAGATAAAGAGGAAGATATAGATATATGGGAAGATAAAGAGAGAGATATATGGGAAAAGAAAGGGAGAAATCTTTTAAATTGTGTATCTATGGAATGTTTAATTTGTTAAGACTATTAATTGGATTGGCATCCGACCTTTGCTTTCATTTGATATATAAAAATAATAATTATTAGTAAGAAAAAATCTTTGAAATTGTCTATCTATGGCCTTTGTCGCAAATTTATTTTTCATATTTTGCATATGTTAAATGCTTTGTGTCAATTCATACTGAGATAGTCTTATTGATTGTTTTATATACCATTAGCTTTTATGTTTGATGCTATCTTCTAGAAATTGGATCATGTTCGTTATACTATTTTATTTTCTGTGAAGGTTATGTTGATGTTTATATTATGCTATAAGAGCAAAAGGGTTCTGTAATGATCCAAAAAATCTTTTTAATTTTAGGGTTTCTTATTTCTATCAAACTTTAATGGAAGCTTCCCATGGGGAGACTTGAATGACTACTTTGTGCTTTCTTTAGCCTTATTCATTCATTATCTTCCCAATAATGAAGGGTCTGTGGTATTTTGTGTCCATTTATTAGAAGTAAGAAGTTGATAAGCTTTGAAATGCTGTAAAACCTTTGGTGCATCACCATCTCTTTTTTTCTCTATGTTTATCTTTCCCCCTTTTCCCAAAACACAGATAAGAGCCAACTTCTTTAAAAATCTCAAATGTTATTCAATGAGACACAATCTAGTCCCCCACTTACTAAACTTCCCATAAGGATTTTTAGAGAGGTGCAAGCTTTTATGATCAAAAACTACCTCAGATGAAATATGGTTGCATGTAAGATTGTACCACCATGTAGAAAAACCCACAAAAGTGGTTCACAATTTGAGTGAGGAAGGGAAAGTTGCAAAAAAGACCCCATGCAAAAAAAAAATGGTTTTTTGGTTCGAGTGAACCAAAAGAGGGTTTGAATCAACCCTGATTCGAGTGAACCAATTAAATGCTAGGTCCAACCATTCCCTCTAACAAACAAAAATAATTTTTTTTTGAAAGGGGGTTTGGTCAAATCCCCTTGGTTCACCCGAACCCCCCTTTTCGCACATTCTCACTCTCAAGCACAAAAAAGGTCCAAAATTTTGTGCTTCAAAGCTTAGGTTGAGGATGAAAATGGAGGATACTTCATAGACCCAAATGGATGATGGTAGTCCTCAGAATGAGCTATCCAATGAATATAATTTTAATATATTTTGGTTTTATTATGTATTTTTTTTGGTTTTATTAAACATAGGTTTTTCACCGAAAATCAAGCTCTTTGTTCTGCACATGTGGAAAAATAGCAGATTATGATTTTTTTTTTGAAAAATATGAGTGCACCAGATATTGAAGTCCTTGATCCAACAAAAAAAGTTATGCATTATACGGTTTGCATATTTCTAAATTGAAATTGGTTTGACTTTGAAACTTGATTAAGGAAATAATATTCAATAAAACACTATCTAACCAATTGGAAGCCCTAGATATCGTAGTTACAAATCTAAATTTGAAAAAATATTGAATTTCATCCTTAATGGAAAAAAAATTGTGCATTATACAGTGAGTCTTACTCCTTAAAATTGTTGTTTACTGAAAAAAATAGTTTTCAAAAGAGATGGAAAAGGAAGTACAATCTAATTACAATTTTTTTGGAAAAAATATATTTAGAATCTATAGAAAAAATTTGACAAATCACTAGTTTGCATCATCTTCAAATTCTTCATGGTTTGGCCGCTATAGGTGCCCGAAAGTGAAGATTTAGTTAGAAAAAGTATTTCAGTGTCTAGTTTGGCCAGTAATTGTAAACCAATATTGTGGGATCACCCATGAATGGTAATGATCAAACACACTAAGAAATAAATGCTAAATAGTGAGGAGAAAATCCATAAAGAGAGATTATCACATAGAATGAATGGTGTACTAAGATATAGAGGAGTGATAGAACTACCATCAAGATATTATTGTATTTTATTGGTCAAGGCCTGAAAGTCATTGGTGGAGTGACCATACACTTGATGATATAAACAAAAAGAATGTTTTTCTTGGTTATGTTTATAAAATTTATTATGTTTTGGAGGATGAAGAGAAATCAAGTAGGATTTGAGAATCCTTGAAAAAATATTCTCTTTCTCTGATAAGGGATAAGGAATTGGAAGCAATCTTTTCTCTTTTGAAGAAAAGCTTGCTTGCTTACGTTAACTCTGTGTTCCATGTTTTCATTGTATCCAAGTTTATAAAATAATTTTAAATCCAACTTCATAATGGCTTTACAACTTATATGGAGGAGGAGAAGTCTTGTTTAAATTATTATTTTTTGAGAGAGGATTATTATCAAGAGAAGAAATCATTCTTGTTCAAGAATGTAACTTCTTTTTAGGTGTTGAGATGTTAGGATTGAGGAAGATCTTTGTTAGATTTTTCCAACACATGAGGAGAAAAAGATAGTCTAGATCCCCCATGACCATCATGGGATGATGTTTTTGGTAGACTAATGATGTAGAAGCAGTGGAAGATTGTGTAAATGAAAAAAATATTCCTTGGGTTTCGAATGTGAGATTTAGTACTCTCCCACAAAGGAGGATGTAAAATATATTGAACCCCAATAATAACAAAAACATGCACTTGAATATAAAAAAATATTTGGATCATTGTCATTATTCAAAGGAATTGTGTTGATATGATATTGCGTTGACTCCTTGGGCTTTGATGGTGAGATTTTATAATCCTAACTAAAAGTAAGTGTACTATCTAAGGAACCACAATCATTAACAAAGAGTGTAATCATAGTATCCTTATCATTGGAAGGAAATGGTTCAACTTTTAAAGATGAAATCAAAGTATTAATAGAGTTGGAAATGTTATGGTCAACTTGGGATTGTAAAAATATTTTTCAATATACTTTAACCATTTAGAACTTTTTATTATATTCATTCTTTATTTTATGGTGAAGAGTAGATGAACTACTCTCATGGCATGAAACCACGGTCTACCAAGAAGAATATCATATGAAAGAATATTTGGCATGACATGGATTGGGGTAGGTAAAATCATAGGTCATACCTTAATGGGTAATGTGATTCAACCCAATTGTTACCTACCACCATTATCAAATCCATGAATAGATATTGTTGATGGTCAAAACAACACAACATTAAACAAAATATTACTATTCTATTTCTCCTAAAAAAGAAAGACAACATATAGTGATCTACCTCCCAAGGTCCTAGTAATCGGTTCTCAATTATACTGGTTTTATTCAGTCATCAATATGATTGTAACGTTCAAGGGGCCTTTGTAGGTAGTAAAGAACAAGAATGCATAACATCAGGTAGTCTACATTTGGGGGTTTTAAATAAAAGAAAAAGATAGAATAGAGATTTAAAGAAACGTGAATAAAATCCTTATGTATCCAGACATGTAGATCAATAATGAGTGTTCATTATACCTAACCACAACTACAGCAAGATGCAATCCATACAATAAACTATGCTACTTCAGATATTATCAACATTCACTAACCTTAATCCAAATAAATCATTCACTAATTATCCAAACCACAAATCAAATGAACACCATAACAGTTTGATTCACACATAATCCAATGATATGGCCTTGAATCCAGTTCCTTCTATTGACTTTCATCAAATAAAGAATAATTAAGTACAAAAAAAACTAGTGTATGGATTAATGATATATCATTAACCTTATCAAAATGGATCCAAACTTTGAAATACATCACATGAAAACATATGAAAATTGTAAAATAATCAAGCCTTTTACTAAACTATTTAGAGTATCTTTTCTAAAACATTGAAAATCGTAGATCTAGTTTCTATCTTCTATCCTCAGGGGGGAGATCTTTCTTCAATTAGCCAACTTTTACAAAATGGATTCTAATGGTACATATAGAGTGCCACATGCACGAATTTCTCAATCATTAATCAAGATCCACAATCCATAGAGTTGAAACTGAACATCGAAGTGGACTCCAGAATCCCTACTTTTAAGGCTGATTATTGTGTTATACAAAAACGAAAATCTAATACTCCAAGAGGAAGATGAAACCCACGGATTAGACTTAGAGAAGAGCTCATGTCAACATTCATAGAAAGAGGAGAAGAATAGATGGAGTGGGACACCAAGAGTTAGTCACTCTTACACTGGATGCTCTTTAATGTACTCTACATAATTGGAGAATACATGTAGAAGAGTTTCCAAATCTTTCCCATCAAACCAATCACCTTTAAATCTGATTCTTTGAAACTCCGCAAAAACAAAACTTTGTATCTCCTTTACCTTGATTAGCTCCTTCTTGGTAGTTCTCACCTCCTCTCGAATATCCATAAATTTATCTAATAATAAATTTTCCCCATCATCTCCTTTCTGCATGATTTCCTCAAACCTGCCCCTCCATTTCTCCCTTAATTTATCCAAAAATAGGCCTTCTTTATTGGAGGAATCTAAATTAATCAAAATGGCTACAACCGCTTCTAACTCAGTCATTTGTTGATTCAAATCCTTACTCATTTCTCGGACTTCCTCTTGATGTCCATGCATAGCCCTAGACTTGTATCTTATGATACTCATGATTTTCTC
>VDFB02115648.1:0-15382 GCA_007258455.2 Sequoia sempervirens | reverse complement strand
TTAAGTGTGAGTTGGCACCCATTCTTATGCAGTCGAATAAAAGTTTCGTTTCGTTTCACCAAGTCAATACCATCTCTTGAATTCTTAGGAAGTAGGTTAGAACTTTTGACCCCTTGTCACTCTTTTTAGTTTGTTTGATCTGCAACCCAAATAAAAGAGCTTCATTGTCCAAACCTTCATTGTGAATTGAAAAAATTCAATGCTTTAGGTGTGATAAGTTTGGTCACTTTTCCAAACATTGTTCAGATAGACCTAAGCATCAAGCCTCCATTGCAGATGTAGATGATATTATAGAAAATTTTTATGGGTTGTTGGAAAGTCTTCCCTTGGGCTACTGAGTTTGGTTACAAGTGATTCATCCAAGTTATTAATCTCTATCTTGTTCTTATTAGATATAGTCCTCCTTTAATATATTTTATACTGGACTCCAATTGAAGTAGATTATTATATTGTATGAAGCAGAGTTTCATTTTCATGCCACATTCTACTATACCATATACACTGCATTTTGAATAATGTTTTAGTCAAATTTGAAAGTAGTAACTGGGGTAATGAAATAAATAAAGGAAGGAAAGATTGCAAATTATGTTTGTTTACTTGCTCCTCTTGTTCAACCTGATAGTGACTATAGAATCACAAGCTATGCTAGTAAAAGCAATGGGAAAGAAAGGGGTTAAAAGAGGGAGGCCAACTACATCAAAGAAGGAACCATCACCCTCTCTGGAAAATAATGAAAATACAAGTAATAACATACACAATAAGAACCTAGAAGATCAAAATCAAACGAAAAGGGGTAGAGCAAAGGGGTTGAAAAGAGAACCATATCCTGTTATGGAATATGAAGAAAAGGGAAAGAATGATGGAAACTCTGGTGAATTGGTGGATCGAAAACAACTTTTGGAGTTAAATCACTGTGAAGGTTTTCTTATTACACCTATTTTCTTGAATCTCATAAGCTAGCTTGGTTACAGTTTGTGTGTGAGTGACTAATTTGTGTGCTCTTGAGTTCTTGTGATTTTGTTTTTGCATGGGTTAATTAATTTAATTTGAAAGTCTAGGCATGTGTTAGTGTATATATAAAGATGATTCCATTATATGTGTGACATGCCTTTGTCATTGTTTTGGAATGTTTCAGCATGTTGTGTTTTGTGTAATTTTGTCCAAGAATTCAGTAATGGCTTACTTTTGTTTGCAATCCTTATAAGGAGAATGCATCACATCATTGACTTTGTAGCTATTTAATGGTTCCTCTTAATTATCAAGGTTTTCCATGTTTATAATCTATCATGTATGTTTGAATATCTTCCCAATTCATCTTTTTGTTATATCGTTTGATTCATTTTTTTTAATCTTTTGTTGATTGGAATAGGAAAATTTTAATTTCATATGATATGATTTGGAATGGTTCAGTTGAATGTTGAATTGTTGCCATCCAAGAAATTCATGATGCACAGATTGAACATGTGCTTACTCAATTGAGAGTGGCACACTCAATGTTTTTAAAGGAACAACTTAGTATGCCACTTCTACAGTTCCTGAAAGAATACTGCCCAAACACTATTGCTATCAAGAACTTAGAGGGAATTATTGAATTTGAAAGAAAGACTCAAAACTATGATGTTGATGGAAGTCATGTTGGAGAGAAATAATGGTGTATGTCACTTGGGTGTCAGGGATCATTTGAACAACAATTAGTTTCTATTGATGACCAAACTGTAGTGATTCTAACACATGTTGGTTTTCACTTTACCAGATCTACAGGTTGGACATGAGTACTTGTAATATGATTGTCATGTTGAGGTTTTTTTCATATAAGGTCTTTACCATATTTTTCTTTCTTTTTTCATAAGAATTGGATATCACAATCCTTTGGTAATATTGAATTCATGTGTTGTTCATATGAGTCTTTTTGCTTGGCAGTGAAAGAAAAAATTATTTGTAGCATTGGTATTCATGTTTCCAAGAAAAAATTATTTGTAGCATTGGTATTCATGTTTCCAAGCTGCTAAAGTATCTTCAAAGATAAAGTTCTACTCTTTGTTTATTTTAATTTTCATACTTGCACATTTCATAGTTTTCTAGTATGTCACTTCTATCTAATCTTGTCATATTGACTTATCAATCCGCTGAGAAGCATTCTAGGGTAGATATAGTAGAAATATAGGACTGAACAAAAGATGACAATGAGATAAAGTTACCTAAAAGTCAGTTGGCATTAATTTGTAGTATCAAAGCATACATAAAAGGGTGCCTAGGTCTATGCTTTATCAACGTTAAGTGGAAAAAGGAGAGGTCTATTATAGAGCATCAGCCAAAACATGCACCTAATTGGAAGGTGAGTTAGCAACATGAGGCTTTTGAAAGTGTGCCTAGCAGTCATGAAGCAGTGAGCAGTAGGAACTTAAGTGGTGAGAGCAGGTAAAAATGGTGCCTGGGAGGATCTAAAATGATGTTTTGAGTGGCATGATGGATGAGAATAGACACCTAGACTGACAAGACTAACTGAAATTGGTGCCTAGCATTTATTTGACTGAGCTAAAAGGCAGGTACATCAAGGATAGGTGCTTGGAGTGGATGTTGATGACTTGTTTCAAATGACTTAGTGAATGAGAAAGGTACCTAAATCAGCCTTGTGAAGACTGGAAGTCTTAAACTGAATGATAAGTGTCAATATTTGTATTGATATTTTTTATTCATCCGGGATGCAACTTTGTTTGGAAACTAGCTATTTAGTTTTTGAAATCATATGTTGTTGATCTAAGTTGTTATTTCTTTTATAATTGTGTTTGCATGTAATTGTTAGTCTCTGTTTTACCTAGTAGGACATTGTCTCGTTCATTTTTAGAGTTGTTTACTTTCATTCAGTATCTGAAAATTTGTCTTGTGAGACAAGAGTTGTTACTAGTCTTGTGCTCATATCCAATGAAAAAAGACAAGTGGATAGGTAGTTATTTCATTTCATGCAAACCCTCCTAAACAAAATATCATATAGTGTGAATAGCTATATATTTTTTCTATAGCTTAGTGTCAAAGGTAGTTTTACATCTCAGGGAGCTTCCCCACATAATTTGAAGAGAGGTAATAACTCACACACTGTTCTGGTGTGAGTTGTTTTGAAGGAGACAAATTAAAACACTAATATGCAACATTGAGGATTCTTAGTTTTAATCTAGCTAAAATTAAGGATTCTTAGTTTTTCTCAAAAAGAGGGAGTTGATTATGAAGAAACATTTGCTCTTGTTGCTTGTTACACTTCTATTAGAACTATCATTGCCCTTGCTACATCAAGAGGATGGAAGATTCATCAAATGGACGTGAAGACAACTTTTCTCAATGGCGTGATTGATGAAGAAGTTTACGTCGAGCAACATGGGAAGGAGTCACATGTGTGTAAGCTGAAGAAGGCCTTGTATGGTCTTAAGTAGGCTCCTCGTGCATGGTACGAAAGGATTGATCGGTACCTGTCTAGTTTGGGCTTCTTGAAGAATGATGCTGATTCAACCCTACTTCAAGGTAATCAATGGTGATGCATTAATATTGGTACTAATTCATGCTTCTAGGCTGCATATATATATATATATATTATTTTTACATGTTTTCTCCATTGTTAGGCCCCTACACACTTAAGAGTAAATGGTTGCATAGTGTGTGGAATGTGAGGCCAGAGCTGTAATTAGAAATCTTTTCATCTCATGCATCTAGTTATTTACTTATGCAATGTGAAGTAATGGTTTGAGTTTGAAAGATGTGTAATGCAATGTAATCAATAATATGAATAAATTTTTAATTATTAGTTATGTATTGTGAAGTAATTGCATAATTGCTTAGGTTGACTTTGTAAAAACTATATTGTAATTGAAATTTTTTTCATCTATAAATCTAGTTGTTTACTTATGCAATGTGAAGTAATACTTTGAGTTTGAAAGATGTGCAATGCAATGTAATCAGCGATATGAATAAACTACATAATATAACCATTCTTTTTATGCTATTGTACATCAAGATATTTAACCATTGCTCACTTGATTAAAATTTCAAAGAGTTTAATTATGCACATGAGGAGGCAATTAAATTTAGATTGTCAACTTCTATATATAAAATTATCCAATAATCAAGTGTATGTCCATATACAAAAATGGCATCAACGCCAACTCAAACAAAATTTTACAATATGTGGCATATGCCATCTTGATATCTATTCAATATTTACATGCCAAAATTTCTATCTCATTCTAAATTACTGGTGGATCATCAAAATGGAGCTTCTTTGAAGCACTCGTTGCCTCTGAAGGTAGCTGCACAAGAAAAAGTCAAACCACAATTGAGATTAGTTATACTATATAATTTAAAATCGAATAATTATCAAAATTAATATACATTAAATTATAATTGAACTCTAAAATTGTAATCTTGATTACCTGAAATATCCATCTCTTCAAAGGGTCGGGAGTTCTAGAATATGCCCCTCTCAAAGAACCGACCAAACCATCTTTTGTAATTTCAATCTATATAGGTGAACAAAAACATAAAAGTGATCCAAGTTAGCATACAATTGTCGATGTAGGAACATATAAATGCAAACACAAAATAAAATGAGCGAGGATGCTTCTTTGGAGTTGATCTTTTCTTTATCTCCTTTGAGTGTTTAGACACACCTCCTCCTTGGTGGGCTTCAGCACCTACTCCTTCAAGTGTTCAATAAAGTAACATTTCCGGGCATTTGTTGTCCTTTGTCAACAAGATATGAGCTCATAATTCCTGCACATAAAAGTAGCCAAATTACATATGGAGCTACCAGTCTATGTAGATATATGTATAATCAATATAAGATCTTAAAATTCTTAATTCAATCAGATTTGAGTTCAATTACCTTCCCCTTATCTAACATTTCACCTCTATAGTCTGGACAAGGCTGCACCTTGCTCGCACTAGGTATTTCCTACAAGAGGAAAATAAGATAAACATATATGTTATTATATAATTTAATTAATGACAATTCAAATGACAAGCAAGTATATAATAAAAAAATGTAAACGAGTGAGTGCAAAAAATATATACTATGTGCATGTTGAGGCCAAATGAAATGGCCCTAAGGGTGCTATCAGTCACTTGTGTGGAAATCCTGGGACATCAAGCTGTTAAAATAGACCATAAATATTGAGTACATTATACTATCTCTTACTAATGTTCGTTTAAAACAAATGCAAAGTTATGAATTCACAATACCGATTTTACCTATGTCACTATTCAATACCTCTGGCCGAGGGGAAGGGACTACATCACGGTGGTAAGCTTCCGCTCCTTGCATTACAGTCTATAATATCCACATCATGGAAGTCATAATCAGAAGTGTCTAGGGGATGCTCGGCAGGCTCTAC
Source organism: Sequoia sempervirens (assembly GCA_007258455.2). Lineage (NCBI taxonomy): Eukaryota > Viridiplantae > Streptophyta > Pinopsida > Cupressales > Cupressaceae > Sequoia > Sequoia sempervirens. Next base: position 10,004 of record VDFB02115648.1, on the reverse strand, counting down.
AAGAGGACCCAAGCATATTTGGTGGCACATGGAGCAAGTATGTGGTACACAAATATGTGGACCTGATGAGGATGATGCAGCAGCACTCGAGCCATCCACCAACATCATCACCCAGGAATGTGGGCTACTATAGAAGCATGCGAAACCAAAAGACCACTCAAAGAGTGAATAGCGTGGATAGTCTATGTGGTTGCATCCTGCATAATATCTGGATGGTATACTGGAGGTGGCGGAGGAAGGCAAGGGAGGGGAACATATGGGCGGGGTATTACTCTAACTGCCCCTGGTCTATCCTGGGGCATACCTCCACCAATGCCCTGGAAGGGTCTAATGTCAAAGTAATTGACATGATGCCCTAACACAAACTCAGCATATAATTTTTTTATAAAGTAAAATGGTATATCCCAATTGTTGTTCGGTGGTTTCAAAAAAACCATACACCAACCATCCCAAAAGTTTTCTACAATGTCTCTATGAGTGCACCATTTTATAGAAAGTTTTGTTTTATTAACATTAACTGGCAAACCAGTGTGGGGGTTAACAAATAAAGAGGCTATTTGGGCTTTGGTTATTCGAGATCTTTCACATCATCATAGGACAATCCACATGCATAATATTCTCTCATGTCTTCTCACCACGAATGAAAGGCATTATGTTGTGAGGAGAGGGTTTCTATGTTTTTAATTATTTCTTTCATTGTGTTTGACATTTCAAGATAATCGAGGGACTCTCGTATAAACTTCATAAATGCCCCTTAATTGTTGCAATTTTTCAGAAATTAATTCTTGAATTGATGGCTGTGGAGGTGGTGGAGGTGGAGGTGGTGGAGGTGGTGGAATTTGTGCATTTTCATTGTCAGCAGCCATAATGCCTGATTAAAGTTAAAAACAAATCAATCTAATTAAAATTAGACAATATAAATGAAAATATTATAAAAATACCCTAGTTTTTTTAAAAATCCAACAAAAACCCTAGTTTTTAACAAAAATCTATAAAATTCTCTAATTTTTAATCCAAATACATTAAAAACACTATTTTTAAGTCAAAATCCATTGCAAACATTCAATTTTCATCAAAATCCATACTAAACTCAATTTTTTCATAAAAAATCTGTCAAAAAACCCTATTTTGAAAAAAATCAACTAAAATTACACAAATCTAATTGAAAATTTGATTAGAGCAAATAAAAAATCAAGAATCTAACCTTTTTAAGATGGATTTGTACCAAATCGGATATCTGATTTGTGGAATCAACTTTTCACTGTGCGCCCGCCGCAGTTAAGCAAATGTCAAATGAGAATGAGTTTTAATCGGGCCGAAATAGAAGTATATATATGTGTCAAAAATTGGATATCCAATTTGGATCGGATATCCAATTTTGAAATCTAGGTTTGGGCTTTGCTTCGGTAGTCACCCAAGCCACATAAAGTCAACTCGGCATTTTTGCGTTTGAGTCGTAGAAACACGTAATTTTTTCTCCATTGCCACTTTTTGGCATACCATGATCCTGCACATGCCCACCATATCTATGTTCAACAAAGGAAAGTCATATTTAGGACATGCCTTGTTGAAGTCACAGAAGTTTGTACATATTCTGACATCCCCATTGGGCTTGGCTATTGGCACGATATTGGAGATCCACTCAGAGTAATCAATGGGTCTTATAAATTTGGCTTCCAACAACTTCTCCAATTCTTTCTTGACTAATAGGGAAACTTGTGGGTGCATTTTGCGAAGCTTCTGCTTAATTGATTTTGCATCAGGATGCACATCTAGATGGTGTACAGCCAAGGCAGTGTCTAACTCGGGCATGTCTGAATATGCCCATGCAAAATTGATCTTACCTTCCTTAAGGAGCTTGGAGATGGTGGAATACTCTTCTTCTGATAATGCCTTGGCTACATAGGTGATTTTGGGATCCTCTTCAGTTCCCAAATTGATTTCTTGTGTTTCCTCTATCAATATGGATGATCGTTCAAACCACTGTGTTCCTATAAGGGGAAGATGAACATCCCCATCTTCCGGTGCCTTGCTGAGGTTTTCACCATCAGATACGTCCTTTGTTTTGATTTTTTTTTAGTCAAGAAGTGCCTCAAGGAGGTTTTCACTAGGTGACCCTTTTGAATTTTTCTTTTTCTTATTTTTGCAACTAGGGCATTCATTTTCCCCCAATCCCATGAGGTGTACATAGGTATCCATTGAGGTAAGTGAGTTTTTAGGTGTGCTTTCACATAGGTCCCAATCTATGAGTTCAAGATGACGAAGGGAAAGGCTGATGGTGCAAATGGCTAGGCATTCAAACATGGAGGAAAGGTCTACATGATCTACATCATCGTACATGTGTATGATGCATTCTTCTTTTGGTATAGCTTCCAAAAGACCATCACTTGCATTGATGTTGTTAGAGGTACTAGTCGACGCTACGAGACTCTTTTTGTTTTTGTCATAGCCTAAGCCTAAATTCTTTGGCTATACAGAAGTGTCAATCAAATACTTTCTTCCTAGCTCTTCTAGACCAAGACCTCCCCTTTGATAATTATGTTTCATAGCGTACTTAGAGGGCCAAGGGTACATCTCTTGAAAATATTCCTTGAAAGGAGGATTAGGTTTAGGTTCTTCATGATATATCCACTGACTTATGTCATTTTCAGGCGTATACTATGGTAACATGGGAGACACATAAGTGTTGGTTCCCACAATTTTGGAGCTCAAGGTGACTACCTTTTGTTCTTTCTTCAGTGCAGATTCAGAGGGTTGACCATATGTGTGTTGTGAGGGTGGCATGGTTGCCACGTTCAAAGCAGTACACATCTCATACTCACCACATCCCTTGTCAATGATTTGGACCTTGGTGATAGTGGAATTAGATGTAGAAGATGGGGCAAATGTGGTGATGGGTGATGAATTAGATGATGGATTAGATGAGGATGCTGGTGGTGGTCCCATTTCCACTCTTGGGAAAATAATGGGAATGAGGGAAAGAAGCTTCGAGTGAATGAAAATATTTAAATGGCTGGGGATCAACATGTATCATAACTTCCATTCCATTAAACGAGAAGTTCAAGCATTCATGATAGGTAGATGGGATGGCTTGCATGGCTTGGATCCATGGTCAGCTAGGAAGAAGATTGTAGGGGAGGTCTAGATAAAGGACATGACAGGTGGTGTATTGTATAATAGGGCCAAATTGAATTGGAAGCTCAATAACCCCTTTAGAATCCCTTTCTACATTATCATAAGCCTTTATAGTGATAATTTTCTTACTTAAATTAGCATGGGTATATTCTACCTACTTTATGAATTTTAATGTACAGAGATTGAGAGCAGATCCATTATTTATGAAGACCCTTTTTACTTTATGTTGAGTGATGAGAACTTCTATGTGGAGGGGTCGATTGTAGTTGGCGTTGATGGTTGGCATGTCATTTTGAATAAAACCTAGTTGGTAGGTTGATGAAAGATGTCCCACTAGAGCTTGGAACTATGTGGGGTTGATGTTATTAGGGACGTGGGCATCCTGTAAAGCTTTTGTTAAGATTTCCTGGTATACCAGAGAAGACTTTAGCAAATCTAGGATAGATATTTGTGCTGCGGTCTTTCCTAGATGGTCAAGGATGTTATACTTGGAGCTCATAGGAGGTGATGGGGCTGATGCTGCAGCTCCAGGGATAATAATACAAGTGCAAGAAGTGGTAATAGCACATTGAGGCTCTTTTCCTTTGACATGTATCATAGACACACGTGGTTATACTTGCCCAATATGCATGATGAGGGTCTCATAGTTGAGCAGGACATTCTTGTAGGTGATATTATTAGTGCTGCTATCTTGGTTGTTATTTTTACTAGGTCCAAGATTTGTGTTAGATGTGCTAGGACCTTGGTTATACTTAGGGAATTTTTTTTGATATATTTGTAACTAAGCATTGGATGATGAAGCCTAGTTGGCATCCACATGGATATTTCCTTGATCTATAAGATCTTGGATGTAAGTTTTCATACTATGACACTTATTTAAGGTATGTCCTTTAATCTTGTGAAACTCACAATACTCATTCTTTTTAAACCAGTTTGGTTTAGGCTTAGATTCATCGGGTGGCTTGGTCACATGATATGTAATTGGGTAATTGACCTGCAACAATCTATGGAAGACGACGCTCAAAGATTCTCCTAATTGAGTGTATTGACATTTACCATTCCCTTGATTGGATTTTTAATGGGGTTGAGGTGTTGCCTGTGGCATGGATATGGCGTTGGGCATGGATGGTTGTTGCCTCTGGGAGGTATTGGCCACCTAAACATGTTTACTATTAGTGACACCATCATTGACTTCATTCTCATTCTTATTCTAGTAACGAGATTTGTCACCAAATGACTTGTCCTTATCTGAGTTGTACAATTTAGTTTTCCCTTTTGCAACAAGTGCTCTCTCAGTGATGGGGCCTTTTTCAATAACCTCTATGAAGGTAGTGACATAATGAAGATTAAGAGCATGTGCTAGTTTGGGATAGGCATTAGCCACGAAAAGAGTGACCATTTCCTTTGCACTGGGAGGGAACTTCATACAAATAGCGACAACTCGCCATCTTTGTAGGTATTTAGCAAAAGTTTCTCCATCATGTTATTTCTCCTTCAAGTGGTCTAGAGTGTCAATGTCTTTCTCCAAGGTAAAGGAGAACTGTTTGACAAACTATTCGAAAAGATCAGTGAATGAAGAAACTGTCCCCTTCTTGAGACCCATGAACCAATCTAAGGCCGGTCCTCCTAAGCTTATAGGGAATAGACACAAGAGATAATTTCCATTATGTTGGACATCTTAACATTGTGCATAAAACTCCTATAGATGGGCCTTTGGATCCTTAGTTCCCATATACTTGTCAAACTTGGGTATCTTAAAATGTTTTGGGAAGGGGATAAGCGAAATTGAAGAATCAAACATATATGGGTAAATTTCCTCAAACTTGAAAGATTTCTTGGATGTACTCACTTGTAGGTCTTTCAATGCAGCTTTGAGTTCCTCTAGATCATTATTGACGAGTGGAGTTGGATTGGACAGATTAAGTGGATATTGTTGATGTGATGCATATGGATAGTATGAGGATGTAGATTGATACTGATTAGCATAAGCAGGTTGGGGATTAATGTAAGGATGATAGAATGATGATGGATTTTGGTAATAAAAGGCAGAGGGTGCTTGTTCTTGAGATGGTTGTTGCTAGTAATATGAAGTGGATGGAGCATTATGTGGAGCTTGGTAGTATGTGGAGGTCCCTTGTTGATAAGGAAACTGTTGCTAATAATAAGAGGTAAGCTGAGCACCTTGTTGATGAGGTGGCGGTTGTTGCATGTAGGACATGGATGAGACACCTTGCTGATGTACAGGCTACTACTGAGCATAATAAGGATTGGCTTGGTAATTATATGTGACATTGGGTTGTGATGTGACATGTGGAGGCTATTGTGGATTAGACTGCTACTGATATGGATTGGTGTGTGATTGTAGGGGGTTTGTGTAAGGAGGGGGTTGCGTCCGCGATGGATTCTAAGCAATCACATGGATACTTGGATTAGCATAAGAAATGTATGTGCTAGATGGATGGTAGAGATAATGCACAAGAGGATTATGTTGCGCTTTTGTGGGGACGTGGGTATGTGACTATTGGCAAGGAGGATGAGATGGAATGTGTTGTTGTTGTGGGACCGTGACAGAAGCACCATGAGGTGGTTGATGAGTGTGTGATATAGTTTGCATGGCCTGATGAGGAGGTTATATATGAGCGACAATATGTTGTTGTGGGTTTGGAACATTTTGCTGTGGCATGTTCTATTGTGGGGGTTGTTGATGATGCAGTTGTATGGGAATTGAAATGGAAATGGTATGTTGTGGTGGTGCTTGTGAGGAGATAGTTGCATGTTGCGATGGTGCTTGCAAAGCAATGGATTGAAGAGGATTATTACCCTAAGGGGTCGGTAGGATATTTCCTGTGGGAACAGGTCCTAGTGGTTGCATCAATGCGAGAAAGGGGTTGCCCCTAGTGTTGACGGGTGGTTGACTAGGATACTGAGGTGGGAATGGTAGAGCAGAGGGGATGTTTTGTGGCATGCCATAGGCATAGGGATCAATATTGGATGGTGTGGTAGGGGAAACAGATGGAATGGGAGGATAATTGGAAACTTGATGTATCACAACATTTCCAAACTCAGTATGATACTAGTTATCTACAAGTATACCCTCAGGAACATAGGAAATTTTGGGAACATTTTGTGGGTCTTGATGTACTGGTGGAGGTTGGGTGTGGGCATATTGTGACATGTCAAAACCAGATGGCAGTTTCACTCCTTTCATGAGTAGAGTAACGAGGATCTTATCCCCACATTCGTCAAGGAGGCGATCTATCATTTGAACATTAGTGGGATTGCTTAGGTATTCATCGGCAGTAACTTCAGGTTGATTGATCATGTTTTCGTCACTAGGTAGTGAAGTATTTTGACCGTTGGTGTTAGATTGTGATGAAGTACCATTATGAGAGTCTTGGGGGGTGTTCATACTGTTGTTAGGATCCTGAGAGGAATTCACACCATTGTTGGGATCTTGGGAAATGTTTGCCCCATTGTTAGGGTCTTGAGGAACGTTGAACTGGGAACTTTGACCTTGTTGTTGTGCCATTTGCTTGTTGATTTGTGATCTAGTTTGTACGGACATGAAAATGCAAAACTACTAGGTGGACCTTAATGCAATGACAGTTGGAAGATTGATTGGATTGGATAAAAGATTGATTGATATAATTGATGAGATTAGATGATTGGATTGATTAGAAAATTAGATAGGATTGATTGGATGATTTGACTGGACTGAGATTGGATATGACTGATTGATGATAGATTAGGATCATTTGATGAAACGATTGAAAAGATTAGATGATTGATGATGTAAGGGATTCTAAACCTAGTTCAAAAATCACCTTAGGTGACTTAAGGCATTGGTCGATCAGATTGAAGGAAAGATAGAGGATCACAACACTAAATCCACCTCAGGATATAAATGGATTGATTGGGCTGAGGATGATGGCTTACGATACCGAATCCACCTCATGATAGAAGTGGATTGATTGGGCCAAAGAAAATGATGATGTGTAAGATAACAATAAGATTCAAATGCCTAGGTCAATTTAGATATCAACCTCTAAAACAAGGTTTAGGGGATTTGGATCGAGAGAATAATGATGACTAATGCATCTTAGAGATGCGGGTGATGACTTAATGACCTTTGGAAGGTGCAAATGATGAATTATGAGTGAATGGAAGGGGATGAAAGTGTTTAGATCATAGAAAATGACAAGGTTTTAGGTCCCCAACAAATTGAGTGATGAAACGAGTTCTTTGAATGATGAAACGGGTTCCCGAAACGATGAAACAGAGGCTTGGAATGGGTGAATGGATACTCGAAACAAGTGAACAGAGGTTTGGAATGACTAAACAAGAGTTGAAATTGACCGTTTGGAGGGCAGGTATGCCCCTTTGGAGGGAAGGTACACCCCTTTGGAGGGTAGTACACCCCTCTAGAGGTTAGGTACGACCCTCTAGAGGGAAGGTACACCCCTCTAGAGGGTAGGTACGCCCCATTAGAGGGAAGGTACACCCCTCTGTAGGAAAATTGGTCTTGACTTAAGTGAAAATAGGTTATGGAAAGGACTCAAAATACAAAAAAAAACAAACAATAAGGATGACTTGACAAAAATTCACTAGTTTTACACAAGAAGACAATTTAGACAGCACGAGCCTATGATTAGTGCTAAAGGTATGGCCAACATAGTCCTTAATCTAGGATAAACAAGGTTTCTAGGGTGTCCTCGATATACTCTCAGTACGTGAGGAACAAACCATGAACACCAACCCATCACAAGCATGAGTTGGGAACCCCAACGAGATATTGAAGGGCTTAGACCAACTCTTCACGTCTATCTAGGTATCACCCTAGCTTTGATGCTTCACCAGACATGATGTGACTGGATTGAGGTACAACTTTCGCTCTCCCCCTTTTGTATACCCCACCAGTACGCATGGTTGGGATCATCCCTTGGGGTTATGAAATCCCCAAGCAGGTCCCACTAAGAAGAGAATGCTAACAATTTTTGACTACTCTCCAGGCTCACATGGAGTGCAAGGGGAAAGCTTGAACGGTATAACACCCTCTTGGGTAACACAAAGGACTTAGGTAAGCTACAATTTCTCTTCACCTAGGATCACCAAATGGCACAAGGGGTTTGGATACGTCAATAGCTTACCTACAAACACAACAAACAAATGTTTTGACTCCCCTACTTAGATGATGTGCCTAGATTGTAAAGAAAATAACAAGATAACCAACTAATTAGCTATCAGATCTATCTGCCCTGCAAAAAATATGTTAGAAGTTTATATTTTGGTTCTCAATAAGCATTTGGAGCTGAAAAAATATTTGAAAAAATCACACAAAACACCCACAAAATAGGTTAGGTTTATTACTAATAAAAAATAATCAAAAACAAAAACTAAAAATGAAGTTTACCCCTTGTTTTTACCTTGAAATAGTCTCTGTCCAAGGGTGGGTATGCCCCTCTAGGAGGGAAGGTATGCCCCTCTGCAAAAAATAGTTAGTGAAAATAGCTAAAAACTAAAAAATAGAAGGTACGCCCCTTTGCAAAAAAATAGTTAGTGAAAGCAGCTAAAAGTTGAAAAATAGAAGGTTGTCCAAGGGTAGGTACGCCCCTTGGAGAGGGTAGGTACACCCCTATGTAGAAAATAGTTAGTGAAAATAGCTAAAAACTGAAAAACAAAAGGTGGGTACACCCCTTTGGGAGGGAAGGTACACCCCTGTGTAGAAAATAGTTAGTGAAAACAACTAGAAACTAAAAAATAGAAGGCAAGTACGCCCCTCTGGGAGGGCAAGTACACCTCTCTGCAGAAAATAGTTAGTGAGAACAGCTAAAAACTAAAGAATAGAAGGTTTTCCAAGGGTAGGTACACCCTTCAAGGAGGGAAGGTATGCCCCTCTGCAGAAAACAATTAGTGAAAACAACTAAAAACTGAAAAATAGAAGGTAGGTATGCCCCTCTAGGAGGGCAGGTACACCCCTTTGCAACTTGAACCTACAAAAATGAAACAACAACAAACGTAAAAGGATAGGAACCCATTTGTGGGTCCCACTGGGTGTGCCAGAAATGTGTGCAAGTGTTTTTCTATTCTAAATATGCAAAACTAACTAGAAATGCAAAATAAAGAAATACAAGACCACCTCAACAATTAGCCTAAGTAAAAGCACAAACAAAAGAAAAGTGAGATAGGAGTTATTATACCTTCCTTGTTGGTGCTGATCTCCTTGGTTGGCTCTTGATGTAGCTAGAAATATATGCTCCTTGGATGTAAATATGATGAAAGGTGAATGCAAGATGGGGTGGATACAATGAGGAATGCAATGAGTAAAAGTGGGTGCAATGAAGATGAAAGTTAGTGCAAATTCAAAAGGATATGATGGATTGAAAATTCGAGAGCATAAGGATGCTAGAATGCTTAGGTTGTTTGTATGAATGAAAAGGGGGGGTATTTATAGAAGAAGTTAAATTCTCTAGAGAATTCAAAGGTCAGGATTGAGCCACCATGGCCAAGATGAAGGGCTATAGTGAGTTGAGGACTCACAAGCCCTCACATCTTGACATGTGGAGGATGAAGTGTCCAAGGATATGATGAGATGGAAAGAGGTACAAGTGAGGTGGAAGAAGGACAAGTACTTTGAAGGTACTTTGGGAAATGAGAAGATTTCCTCAAAAAGAAACTTCTTGTCCCCAAGTGAAAATGAAAGTGACACTTGAGGAATTTTAGAATTCCTCAAAAATCTCCATGGGGAAGAGGAAAGTAGTTGGAAAAATAAATGTGAATTAAAAATTCACATGATTGGGAGAATCTAGTGGATAAGACAAGGTTCCCAAAAAGGTAGGATTTTGACACATGTGAGTGATGTGACAAGTCAA
>VDFB02115647.1:0-25726 GCA_007258455.2 Sequoia sempervirens | reverse complement strand
CATTTCTCTAGACAAGTATAATAGGATGTTTTCAAGAGGTTTATTATAAAAAACTATAAGCCAACATGAATACTAGTTATAAAAGGTTTCAATTTAATGAGGGATAACGTGAGACCCAATGTTGATCAAATACTATATTAAAGAGTCGTTAGTAGTTCAATATACCTAAAAACTATAAGGATAGCTATAATATATGGTGTATACCTTATTTCAAGGTTTGTGGAGTCTCAAGTAGAATCTTATTGACAACCAGGAAATTTATTTTTGAGATATGTGATTGGAACTTGATATCATAGAATTCTCTATTTGATATCATATAAAAATGATTGTGCAAGAATTTTATGATGTTTAAGAGTGGCTTGGTGTGAAAATTTATCACAAGCAGGTATGTGCCTTAATTATAACTTGATGAAATGGCTAAAATTTTGTAACCACGTACTTATGTATATTAAACATTTTCTCTCCAAGCATTATTTGATTAGAGATAGAGTACAAAAATCAATATTGGATTTAAAATAAAATAATCCTAAATATATAGATGTGTAGAAATACACTCCAAACATATTACAAGAGATCAAAAATCAAGCACACGTTAAGAATTGATAGGCTTTGATACAAACTAAATACATTGTAGTAAAGAAGTACTTGGAGAAACCTCAAATATGCATTCTATATTCTACTCAATTCCACCAACTATAGTCAATACACATATCTAAAAACGGAATATCAAAGCCTCTAATAATATTATAAAGCACACAACTCACCTAAGGGAACAACTAGATCAAATAAAAACTATAGAACTATAAAATTTCTCTAAATTTCTCTAATAATATTATTTGAAACAATAGTTTTCTTCAATATTTAACATTATAGAAATCCATAAAAAATAAGATAAATTGAGAGGTTACAAAAGAGCCACTTTAAAACTAAGAAAAACCATTATAGTCAATAGTATCTAAAAAATATTAAATTTTCAAACCAAACATAGAACCAACTAGATAGTGACATGTGGTTAAAATTTATCCATTCATTTGAATTATTTTACAAATAGATATGGTTTTTAGAATAATTACACATTTCTTCTAGGAAACAAATTTAGGAATGGCTTTAAGTAAAATACACATAAGTAATACTAACTACAATAGTCTTATACACATGGAAACAGTATCATTAGTATAGGTAAACAAACTTGAAATCCAATGGTCTCCAAATCTTTTAGGGGAAAACTAAACTACAAATCCAATATTTCTAAAATTTAAAATACACATATGAAATATTGGAAATTTTAGTTTACTTCAATATTTAACACTATAAACATGTATATCAAAACTATGAGAAACTAAGAGATTACAAAAAACAAAACTTTAAAACTAAAAAGGAACATTATAATCAATACTTTATGTATAAATAATAATTTATTAAAAGAAACTTAAAATCAACCAAATAATGATATGTAGATAAAATTTATTCATTGATTTAAATTATGTTCCAATTAGGTTGGATTTGGAGAACAATTACACATTTCTTCGAGTAGATAAATTTAAGAATTACTTGAAGTAAAATTCAATTTAAGTAATTTTAATTGCAATAGTCTTATATAGAACTATATTGTTTCTACAAAGCTTAAAATATACATGAGTTTCTTAGAAAACTTTATTTTCTTCAATTTTTAACACTGTAGGCATGCATATTAAAATGAAGAGAAATTAATAGATTACAAACAAGCCACTTTAAAAGTAAACAACCACCATTACAATCAATAGTCTCTACTTAAATAAGAAATTGTCTTAAGAGAAACCTAGAATCAACTAGATAGTGACATGTATATAAATTTTAACCATTCATTTTTTATTTTTTTTGATTAGATAATAAAAATTATAAAATTTCCCTAATCCTTGTATAAGAAAAGGATAGGAAATGAAGCACAACCGGTAGAACCTTATGATAGAAACAACAAAAGAAAATAAAAGGAATAGCAAGACTTAAAGAATGACTAGCACAACCAAAGTCAAGGTGGTTTAAAAAAATCTTCAAAAGAAATTTTCTTTATCTCAAAACAAGGATACTTCTACCAATAATAACTATTTTAGTGTGAAGAGGAGACATACAATCACTAATAGAACCATATCCTATCCCTAAGGTAATAAACAAGGGTTCCATCAAGAAACAATCCACTAGGGGTACTCTTTTAGATTAGTTTTTAGAATATTTTGAAAAATAGGAGTAATGAAATCCTCCTTTCTAGCATTTTTATAATCTCAACACAAATAGTTGTTTCTTATTCTCAAGATAGGTAGTGGAGGTATGACCCACTTTACCTTAAGAAAGGAATATTACCAAAGAGTCTTCATGGTCTATCCACTCCACCCAAGATCCAAGTTTTCAAGAGTAGGTAACCTAAGTGAGATGTTTTTAACTTTTCTCCACAAACAAACAAAATATAGTGAATAAAAAAAACTTTATATATGATAGAATGAGAATGGAGGCTGAGAAAAATGAAGGAAAATTCAAATTTTTGGAAGATAAAATAGGTAAAATGAAAAAAACTATGAGAACTATTATGGAGAAAAATCACATAATGGTGAAACATAATTCCATCATCATTAGTGCAATGTCTGAGAAACTGGAGAACTCACATAAGGGTTCTCTAGTTGTGGATCTGGTTGTGGAAAAGGACAAGAACAATACTAAGGATGTTGGTATTTCCAAGTGGATGAGAGCCAGTATGAAGAGGAAGAATCCTCCTATACCCCAGATGGTTTAGGTCTTGAAGAAGGGCATTTAGGATATGCACAATCTCGACATTGAGGTTATTGAAGCTCTTAAGTTCTTAGGTTAGTTGGGGATTTCTTGCTACTCTTTTTGTTCGAGTTTTTTGGTGGCCCTTGCTAGCCTTGGGCTGGTGGTTGTTGTTCCTCTTGGTCTTTATTTTGATGCAACCTTTTTGTCTTTTCTAAATTTAATGCTTATTCTCATTGTCTATAAAATTTGTGGTTTCAGGTCCCTATAAAACCCATTTTTTCCTTTAACAAACACTTTATATATAGTTAGTGATCTTATTAGTAGCATAGTAGTGCCCAAAAGAATTGGAAATAGACATGAAAACCTTTTCATTCCAAAATTCCAAGGGAAGGAAATGAAGGTGGACCCAAATAGGAAACTTAAAAGTTTCTAAACAAGTGTTGAAGCTAGGTGGCCAATTGTGAATATTTAGACCATTTAAAACTAAAAATCAAGGGCCATTGAGAAGGACCTTAGTGTTATCCTCTTTTCAAAAAAATAAAAGAAGAAAAAAACCATTAAACATTGTAGATACCTCAACCTTGCCATGAAGATTCCAAATATGAATGATCCATGTTTAGAGGGTATGAATATTGGGATGATTACCATAGAATCTCCCAACAAGTGATCACCTTATCCAATCAACCGTCTCAACAAAAAGTGAATAAAGAACATCAACAATGATATGTGCAACCTTCTTATCCTCTAAAGAGACAAAAAATGTAGTAGAACAACCTTCCTCCACACTCTAAGGGGTAAGATCTGGGACAACATTCAAATTAATAGTAGTCCCTAAAAAAATAAAAAGAGAAGAAAGAGCAATCAGAGAAGAACCAACAACATCATAAACCAATGGCGTAAACCTTCACTCCTCTAGAGAAGTAGGAAAATTATATCCATACAATCCATCATAAAGGGAAAACAACCTTAGAAGGGAAAATGACAGCTCTAATCAAACCCAAAAATTATTCACCATTAGTGGCCTTACCCTTAGGCACCACAAAAATTAACTCTTAACCCATAGGTTATATACTTAGGGTATTAAAAATACAATAATTAACAAAATAATGACATATTTTCTCTCCTAAAATCACACCAAATTTTGCATCCAAGAATCACATTCCTAAATCATATTTGATTTTTTTTCAAAAATTAAACACTAAGAATTTAACACACCACACACATATCTCCAACCACATCACAATTACATAGTACAACACAAGACACTAACCCCTTCATATAAGTTGTGTGTTGTGTCACATGTGTATATCACATATATCTCTTGGTTATCTCCAATTTATATGGTCCATGTAAAAGGTTAATATGTGCATTTAGTTTATACACTAGTCCAACTGTTAAGCTAATTTTAAACCTAAGAAAATGAACACAATTAAGCATAAACATATACACATATTCATTAAACATAATTATAAAAAAAGATCTTTATTCATTTTTATTTTTTTCTAACATTCAAAATAAAATAATTTAAATTTATATAAATGACAATTGCACTTGAAAGCATCAATTCATGACATTTATCATTACAATGCATAATAGTTCAAATATTCAATTTAATTAAAATATGATCATATATTGTATATTAAAAATATTGTTTCTGAATTTTATAGTATTTAATATAATAATTGATTAAGTATAATAATCTTGAAATTATGATTCAATAAAATATCTAGTCTAACAAGTACATTAATGATTAAACCCAAACTTCATAATTAACCATCATCCAAAGTGTAGAGTAAAAGTAGATTATATCAAAGTATAGTCATGTGAATGAAAACAAAAGATGCAGTCTATGTGTCCAACTAACGATGGGCCTCACATCCTCCCCCTCTACGAATGAACTTCCTCTTGGAAGTCCTAAAAAATATGATGATATAGAGCCCTAAATGTGAAACATTGTCCCAAGCCGGTGAGACCTCATCATATTTATCCCACTAGACCTTGAACTTTTCCATCTCTTGACCTCAAATGACCAATGTTCAATGAACTAAAATGTGAATGGGCTCTAATGCTGCCTGCTCATTTAAATCCACCTAAAAAGTACCCAAGTCTAGGGAATGAGAATCATCATGATCATATCATCATAAAACTAAGACATGAAACATATTGTGGATTCATGAAAGGCTAGGTGGCAAGGCTAGGGGATAAGATATGGGAACTATTTTCTCCAAGATCTCAAATGGACCAATAAAATAAGGTGTAAGCTTAGAGCCCTTTCCATAGCATATTAGAATCTTATATGGTGGCATTGTGATGATCTTGTGCCTCTTGTAAATGTTTCCTAATCAAAATCACTTATGACTCCATATCTTGTGCCAGCTCTAGACCAATAACTACTATGTCCTCTATCTGATCAAAACTCAATTGATTATTGTAATTCCTACCATACAATGCTTGATATGGTGGAATCCCCAAGGAACTGTGATGCCCATTATTGTAGGAGAAATCAACCAAGTATAAATAATCCTCCCATCAGGTCTACAAGTCCATCATGTACATGTGAAGCATATCATCCAATACCTTATTAACTCTCTTAGTCTACCGATCTATCTTAGGATGGTAAGCCAAACTAAAGTTGAGCTAAGTGCCCAATGCTTACTAAAATGATGTCCAAAATGTTAATGTGAAGAGAAAATACCTATCAAATATAATCATGTGAGCTAATTCCTATTATTTGATAATATCATCTAGGAATACCCTCATAACTGGTGGGGTTGTATAAGTTGTATGAATGGGCAAAAAGTGGGCTACTTTTGTCAACTTTTCCACAATCACCATGATGGCATCATGGTGGCATGAGGAAAAAGGTATACCAACAATGAAGTCCTTTGAAATGTGAACCATAGATTATGGTAGGAGTCTATAGACTACTCTTGCACTCTTAGGGCTTTTCACCTAAAAGGAGAGAGATAGACCCTCAAAATAAATGTGGTTTACTCAATCTAATGTATGTATGATGTGATTAAGGCTAAATGAGATGATATAAATGCATCTAAGCAATGTAATTGATTTATCATGAATGCAAAACCTAAGAAACATGCAATGTTTGAAAACACAATATGATATACAAACATGAACTAAAACATGAACATATGCAAAACAAAAATGAAAGCAAGTTGAATAGAGTGCACCTAGGAATTTGATGATGAATTTGGAGTGTCTTGAATAATGACAAGAATCAATGAAGATCACCAGTGGGACTCATACACCACTAATGGAAAAGCAATCCAGCTACTAGTAGAAAGTCCTAAAAACTAGTTTCTAACTATCAAGATCTAGAATATGACAAAATATAGTTTTCCAACTTTAAGGTGGGACTCATTCACCACTAATGGTGAATCAATCATCTCCCAAAATTCTGTGAAATCAGGGACCAATTCTATAGCACCAGATCTATACTTGTCTTGTTGTAGGGTTGATAGAGTCAAATATGTAGAAAATGGATTATACATTGTCTCCAAGCTTAAAATAGGATGTAGTTGAATTGAAACACTTTGTTGACTTATTGACCATCTTTCAACACCTAATTGCTTGATAAATCTACATTCACAAGTCTGAAAACACACATGCAAAAGGGGAAAATTCATTAAGGGTTAGGTTAAATAGGGATTTTCCTTGGTCAAATCCCACTTTAGTAGTCAAACCCTTAATGAAGAAATGGAATGAAATGAACAAGGAAAGATGAATAAAAAGTATGCAAATGTCCTAAACTCACAACCTTGTTGAAGAAATTTGAAGATATGTCAATGGCTACTCCAAGATGCTTAATTGATGCTTGATTGAATGATGCAAAGTGCTTAAATGGATGATTGAATGCTTGAATGAAATATGAGATTAGGAGATGTAAAATGAGGAGAAAAAAACTTATTTATACACAATTGTGCCTTAGTAACCTAATAATACCTCATCACAGGCTAATATAAGGTAATTCTAAATAAAAACTTGAAAGAAGATTTGAAATATTTTGAATTTGGAGCCAAGAGGGACTCATTCAACACCCATAATGGGTCCCACCTTGGAGTTGCATGTAGGTGTCAATAATTAAGTCACATTTAATGTTATTTGTCAAGTTTACATTCAAAAATACACTTAATTAAGCCTTATGAGTGCATAAAGGGGTCAAATAATGCATTAGAAAGAAGTAAATAGTGAAATTAAGCTAAAAAAAGTGTGAGATCTTGTTACAATACTTTACAACACTTCAAAATAGGACTTGATAAGTGATGAAAAGGTTATTTTTAGGTGAATTGTAATGAAAGGAACCTAGAAAAGTGTAGAAATGTTTTACAACACTTCACAACACCTTCACAAGATGCCATAATTTGAATTTTTAGGACTCAGTGTGAATGCATAAGTCAAATTATAACATTAAATCAAAGAAAAATAGACCAAGCATAATGAATAAAGACCTAAAAGACCATGAAAATGTTAGTGATTCATTTTTCTATCCAGTACAAAATGGTATCCCACTTCCACTCATGAATACCATGTGGTTCTAAATGTCATATATAATAATGATGCTCTACCTCGACTCTCTAAAACTTAAGGAATCAAGAGTCACATACTTTGTAATATATAGTCATGTATCTTCCCAATGATACAAGTATCTAAGGTTAGTGTGCATCTTCTTCACTCCTAGGTGTTCCACATATGGTACTCTATGTTCCTTTGACAATATAACTATACATAGATCCTTTGCACTAGGTACATAGATATGACCCCTATGTCATAGTAACACATCTGACGCTAATGTGTAAATTAAATTTTTCCTTTAAGGGCCCTCTATGATGAGATATCTCGACATATTTCCATGTATCACTCATCCTCTAGTAAATTTTGTAGAATCCAATGCCTCAAATAAGTGCCCAATGACAAGGATGAAAATTTGTGACACCTCCTACTCAATGCATTTTCTACCGAATCCACCTTCCCTTTGATGTAATACACATAAAATTAATACTTTCATAACAACTCCATCCAATGCCTCTAAAAATAATTTATATTTAGCTATGTGAATATATACTAAAGGAAATGGTGATCTAAATGCAACTCAAAGTGATTTCCTAAGAGGAAGTGCCTCTAACGAACTAGAGCATAAACCACCATTGTTAACTCCAAGTCATGAGTAAGATAGTTTATCTCATGGGTGTTGAGACTATGTGCAAGATCATCATGGAAAAAATAGGCCCTTAAGTGGCAAAAAATTTAGAAAATCAGAGGCAACTTGACTTAAAAATTTCAATAAGTTATCTATATTATTTCAAAAATATTTAAGAATAGAATTTGTAGCAAATTGAATGTAGTTTTAAACTACTAGGTTTATTTAAAAAGAAAATCTATTTGGTGAAAATTGGAAATTTCAATGCAAGAGTACTAAATTTTAGGGAAAAAATAAGAAGTAGGTGTCTGTCTGACCACCTAACCACAATAAAATGGTAATATTTTTTATAATATTTTAGACATAAGTAGAGGACTCATGTTTGGTTGTGATGCATTTTTTTGTATTTTTTCTCGGTAAATAATTAATTATGACTTTTAAAAATATAAAAGTTTGTATGTCCGACCACCTTAACTTGGTCAAAACTTCATGAAATTCCATTTTTTTTTAATCCTATAATATGCAAAGCATATAATGTGATTCATGTTTTGGATTCCAAAAATGTGATACCATTTGAAAGCTATAGATATTTTTCAATCAGCCTATCAATCAAGACTATAGTCCTAATTCAAATAGAAAATGAATAATAATAATTTATTAAATTAAAAGTAAAGCATAATTTATATTGGTGGAAAGCTGAGAATCTCCTTTAAAAACACTTTTCATTTCATCAATTTTGGGTAAAAAGTCATCACCACATACCCTACAAATACCCATCATATTGCCACTTTTGGCCCATCATAATCCTGCACATACCCTTGATTTTTCTTACTCATACATGGTCACTTAACCTCCCATATAAGTATTGCAACTAAGAATCAATCAACACATCTCAGGCAAACTATGAAAACTATTGAAGGATCATGTATGCTACAATAGGAATAGTAGTGAGATGATTCTTGAGAGTCTATAAAACCCTCACATTGCTAGGACCACTCAAAATTATTCCCTTTCCACTTAAGGGAAGTGATAAAATGTGCATTCCTAGAGAAACCCTTGATAAAATGATGATAATGTCCCATAAACCAAATAAAACTCCTAACTAAGCTATCATAGTATTAGGTGTTGGTCAATCCATGATGTCCCTAATCTTCAATGGATTTAAAAAGATACCATCACTAGATATGATGTGCCAAACATAGAGAATGTCTTAACAGAATAAGGAACACTTTGATAAGGTGCCATACAACTGACACTCCCTCAAGCACTATAAAAATTGGCATGAGTGGCTCTCATGCTTATCCTCAATATGTGAATATATCAAAATATCTTCAAGGAAAAAAATCACAAATCATTCCAAAAAATTATGGAATACCATGTTCATGAGGCTAATAAGCATTGCACGGGCATTCATCAAACTTAAGGGTACCACTATGAACTCATAATGGCCATATTTGGTTCACAAAGTAGTCTTATGTATATATAACTCAACAATCCTCAGCTAGTTGTAGCTTGAATTAAGAACTAGATCAATGAAACACCCTACTACCCTACAATTGGTCAAACAAATCATCAATCCTTATAAGCTAGTAACGACTCGATTCTCACCTTATTAAACTATCTATAATCTCTACATAGTCAAAGGGATTCATCCTTCTCATTAACAAAGATTATAGGAGAACCCCAAGGTGAGACACTAGAACAAATATTACCCTTCTCTAACAACTCCTCTAAATAATGTTTGAGATAAATATGCTCATGTTTGGTCATCCTATAAGGTGTCCTTGAAATTGGCTTTTCTCCTAATACCAAGTCAATATGGAAATCAATCCCTTAGGGGGTGTCATTCCTAGAAACTCTATTTGAAATACACCAGAAAACTCCCTAAGGATGGGATGATCATCCAAAAATGCCTTTTCTTCCTCATCATCTCTACCAATTATAGTAATTAAAAAATTGGCATCCATTCCCCAAGCACTACTTCAACTACATATTGGATATCATGTGAAGGGATATGGGTCTATGAATCATTAAAATTACTATTGGTGCACCCTAACTGTCTACACACTCGACTTCCTTTCAACAAAAATACATCATAGCCCAATGTGTATTGATCTAACCTATACCTAATTTTTAGGAATCTAATGGAGTGATATGAAGATCCATTAAAGAAGAAAAGTCTCCAAGCTATAGAAAACTATCATGGAGTCCTCCATCCTTCCTAACCCATTCCTTGATATATCATCCCTAATTCAAGGAATGAGTTTAGACATTGTTTTCAACCAAAGTGAACTACCTCCTTTAGAAGTGAAAAAACAAAGTGAAGCTTTTGTTATAGTATGACTCATTAATAGAATTTGGATGAAGAGAACCCTTGTTGAAAATGGCTTATCCCTTAATGTGTGTAGCATAAACATTTTTAAAAATCTTGGAGTGAATAAGACTAAGATCGAACTTGATTCATTGTTTATCCATGGATTTGATAACATAGGTAAACAACCGTTTGTTGTGATCACATTATCTATTATAGTTGGAAAGATCACATTGTAAACTCCTATCCATGTCATCCCCAATAATTAGATTTCATATAATCTTCTTTTGGGAATACCATAGATTCATGAAATTCATGTAGTGCCTTTGAATCTTCATTGTATAATGAAATACGTCTTTAACAACCAAGCGTATATAATCAAAGATGATCCTAAACCAAAAAGTTATTTACACATTGAGAAAGATAAAAAAAAGTATTTTGAAAATATTGATACCAACTTCAAAAGTGGAAATCATGCAAGAAGAAGAAAAATAAAGCCTTATTGAAAATCCCACCAAATTATTGGACAATCATTGAGAATCGTTAGAGTGTACACCTACATTCATGGGAGAATACAAGATCATAACAAAAAGTCTAACAAGGGAAAAGAACCAATGGTAATGCCATCAAAAAATTCAAAAAACCTTAAAAAACATCTACTTCAACAACTTTAGAATTAGAAACAAATTACAAAACAAACTTTGATGAAATTGATTATGAAGAATCACTGAATTTGAAAGAAATGGAAAAAATTCATGAAAGAGGTTATGACCTTTTGAAAAAATAGTTATAATGGAAAATGATATAGTGCTAGAGAACAAGGTATTCATGTCTCTATAGATCCTAACACACAAGAAATGACTAGTGGCCTTGGTTATTATCCTACAAAAGAAACAAAATCATCAAAAAAGCCTTCACTGAATATCAAGACTCTTACAAAAGATTCTTCTAAGATAACTTTAACTTCAAATGGTGCATCCTAAACTAATAGATACTACATGCATGAGAATATTTCAATTATATATGCATAAAATTGATAATTTGACTACTCAATAACATTAGCTACTTCTCCTTGTCATGTGGTTTTTGTAGTATCACAACATATTCACTACCATGCATGAGGGTATAAATTGGGCTTCATGCAATCACATTTCCCTTTTGCAAGGTGCTGCATATCATAATCCATTTTTCAACTCAATTTTTTCCATTGGGGGATAAGGGGTTAGATAGCCTTGTCTTAGTATGGCACTTTTCAATGTATCTTTTTAGATAGTTGACCACCTTCCATGTATATATAAGAGCAAGCTTGGCATGTGGATGAAATGCATTAAGTTACCTCACATGTGATGCACTTTCTTTCTATGTTATCTCTAGAATTGCATTTTGGTGGAAACCCCTCTTTATCATATAGCTTCATTTGCAAAGATATAGGGCTTTCCAAATAATCTCTCTTTTCTTGTTAGAATTTAACATTTACTACTTTAAAGTAATTTCTCACAGCATGGTGTTAGCAATTTATTTAAAGTTGGGGCCTACATTGGCTTATTATTTTGAAAATTTTGACTATATCTTATATTTCTTAGTGTGTTCTTCTTACTTCTCGCAATTTGTCTTATTCTTGGTGGTGTAATTGGGTTTGATGTCCTCTAAGAGTGAGACCTTTCTTGGCATACAAAATTCCTCTTAGTGGTGATGCTACACATTGCATGCATTAATTTGTGATTTTTTTTATCCTAGACTTGTCCTCTCTTGGAGACATTAGGCATGATGTTCCCTATGAGAAGAACTTACATGAACTAAGTAAAAACCCTTTTAACACATATTACCCTATTTTCATTATTTTCATAAGTGTTTAACATAACACAAATTTCTAGCCTTGTGAAACTCAAAGTTACAACCCTTTTTGCATGGCCACCAAGCATAGCACACCCTGCTTGCTAGTGGAGCCTTGTTTTTTCATAAGTGTTTAGAATAATGCAGCTTGCTATGCCTTATGAAGCTCAAATTTTTTATTATATGGTTCCTTATTAAAGTTATTGGAGGTATAACTTTGGTATGCTATGGGAGCCTAATAAGATTCTCTCATTTTCCACTCTTGGGGGCTCACCTAGTGGACAACAGATTTCACTAGCCCATGTGAGCATGCATTATTGTTTGCATAGTAGACAATAAGTTTCACTTCTAAATTTTTTTGGTTGAGGCTTGATCTACCCTTTTTTTTTCACAATCTTTCTATTAGTCTTTGACATTGCATGTGTTGTGCATCTTATCTTGTTGTTGCATATCATGCATCTTGTGTGTGTCCCTTAGTGCTTATGTTTGTTTTCCATGTGATCTTGATCCCAAGGCCTTGGCCACCTCCTTAATATTTTTCATCCTATTTCACTAACATTGGTGCACTTGGAACCCTCTTGACACATATTTTTCTACATTAGTATGAGTTTGATGCAAAGTCATCCTCTCACTAAAGTGGGAGCTAAATGTAGTGTAGAAAAATGTATCCCTTTACATTTTCACACTTTTTGGGGCCCTCATAATTAAAATAGACTTACTATTGCCTTATTTTAGTGTTGAAAATGTATCCCTTTAAATTTTCATAGTTGGTTGGGCCCTCCTAATTAAAATAGACTTAATAATGCCTTGATTGAGTGTTGAGAAATGTATCTCTTTCCATTTTCACACTTGTTTGGCCCCTCTTAATTCAATTGTACTTAATTATGCCTTATTAGGCCCTATTTTACATTTATAGGCCTAGTAAACTACATTGTTCAAAGGGAAAAGCTGGAAACAATTAATACCAACACATAATTAAACACCTTGAGAAATGTGTGTTCCAGTAATAGGGACTTGGGACCCATTCACCCATGGGCGAAGTAGTCCTCCATATGCCTTGGAACCAATTTTTAACACATTTTATGGTGGTATTTTTATTATCCCAAATTCAAATTTCAAATGTTGGCTTGTAATGTTTAATTTTTTAGGAAATTAAGGATAAATGTCTATAAATACAAGGTTATTTTATCAAATTAGTATTAGAATTCAAGAGCACAATTAAGAAATTTTCAAGAGATCAATGGAAAGAGAAAATATTATTGTCAAAGGTGTTCAAGAGCATTTTATTCATCATTTATTGTAGCATTCAAGATCTCAATCATCATGTCAAAGTTATGTTCATTCGCGCATTCTTTTAGAGCTAACATTATGATGTAGGTTTCAAGGAGTCAATTCAAAGATTTAAAGCAAGATTCAAGCATCAAGATCCACATCTATTGAAGAAATTTTATGCAAGATCAACATAAATATTCATATTTCTTAAGGTTTATTCAAGTGTTTGTTTAATTGCAAAATTATATTGTTCATTCATCATTTCTTTCATGGTATTGCATTTCATTTCAAGGTTTAATTACCAAAATAGGGTTTTACAAAGGAAATCACCCATTCACCCAAAAAAAAATAACATTTCCCCTCTATCTTTGTGTGTTGCAGATTTGTAGGTTCATAGGTTGAAGAAAAGTTGATCTCAAAAGTGCAAAATTGTAAAGTTTCATTTGTTGTCACCTTATGCAAACTCAAATCTTGAATTCATTTTTGATTGTCTAACTATGAAACCTATAGATTTTTTAAGTGAAGACATAGGAGAAGAGGACCCAAAAATCAATTTTGAAAATCCCAATAAATACCCATTCGCTTATAGGTGAAAGAGTCCTATGATAGATTCTAGAAATAACATTTTGTAACAAGTGCACAACATTTTCCCATTCTCAGATCTATTAGAGGTTCATTGTTTCTATTAGTCCTGTGTTTCATCTATCAAAACCAACCTTTAAATTTCATGAATGAGTGTATTTGGTATTTTAATATTTCTCCCAAAACCCATGTTTAGTCATTTCTATCAAAAAATTGTCTTAGGACACTTTGCAGCCATTTTTGAGGTAGGTTTTAAGTGTCCTTCACTCATCAATTTGCAAAATGTTTTTTGTTTATGTTAGCTCTATGCTTCATCTATATGAATCAAGCCTTAGGTTACAGATTTGAGTTCATGTTGTATTTTATTTTCATCTCCTAAAAGTGTTGTTTGAACTTTACCCCCCATCTAGACACAAAGGAAATTTGTAGATCTTCCATAGAATTGACTCACCCAATGGCTGAAAGTTGATTCTATCTTGGAGGATCTTATTTCCTAAATGAAAAGAAGAATACTTAGGTTCATTACACCACATTTTCCATTTCTATTTATAGTAATTTTGGTGAATCATTCCAAATTTAATATAATTTACCCTATATATTTTGAACCCCACCCTATTTTTCTATGTTTCAATTCCATGGAGATAGACCTTGAAGGTGCTTTTTCAAAGGTTCCATATGGTGTAATGCACACCAAGGATGTGTAGATTTACATTCACACAAAAACCAAGACCAAGACTGATTATTAAATTATAACACAAATTCTCCAAGAAAAGCTTTAAAAATATCATCATGAACCAAGATACAAGAAAAAATAGTCTAGATATTAGTATAATTATGTTATTATTAACACATTATTGTAATTTGTTTCATATAAAGTATAAATTGTTTGAGTTTCATTTTTAAATAATAAGATTGTTTATTTCATTATTTGACTTATATAATTACCATCTATTCAAGAATATAGTATTTGTTAAAACAAAAGTTCAACAATAAATTTTAATAGTACTAAGAAACTAAACAAGATTAAACATCTAAAACCCTTTCACAATGCCAATGAAGATATACCATAAGACATGCTAAGGAAATTGAGAATTATATAAGATATTAATTTGTCTTATAATTTCTTGTAATATTTTATACCCATATCACTTGGATAGCCTAAATCCATTCACTACATTTGTTCTATGACCACCATAATCAATTTGATTCCACTATTAGACAAAATACCATATCTTATCATAATGAGTTCATATTTTTTTATGAATATTTTATTTTAAAACTAATTATGATATGGTGTTTTATAATATTATAATAATTATTTTAATGTCAATATTTTCTAGAGATGTTATTTATTTTACATACTTCAATGCTTTCTTCCTAATATTTTTTTATTTAATAATTTTTTTCTTGCATATTATGAAATATAGGCGTATTCTATATCTTAACATACTTTATATTGGATATGCTTTGTGTAGAACAAGGTATGATATTATTAATATTTTGATAAGTACTACTATTAATAGATATAATGAATCATTATTATCAAACATATATCATAGAAGTATAATTTAATTATATCTAAACTTTATAAAATTATTCACACTTTAATTGGTTTTATTTTAACTAAAAATGTATTTTCATAAATCTATGATGAAATATAGGCATATGTTGAACTATAATATATACAATATGACACAATATGATATATTTTATATAGAGTAAGGTATTTTTTTTCATAATATTTTAAAAATAATGAGGTTATTATAGATATGGAGATTATACTAAAATTAAATATTATAAAGTTATAATGTAGTTTTGTTTAAATTTAATGTATGTTTACATAAACTATTCTTGTAAATAAATATGTCTAGGGATGAAGATTCCTATAGTGAATAGACACATCATTGAAGTTCATTCTTCTGCAAATATAGTGATGGTTTTCTATGGGATGCATGGCTAATATCCATTCAAGTCAATGATAATGATTATCCATTTTATGAAGTGATTTTGAAAAAAATATAGAAATGAAATATGTGTATTTAGAGTCAACCAACAAATCTCTAGTTGAGTTTTATAAACATTATTATTTTTAAAGAAATATATTAATAAGAAAATAGATTTCTAACATAGAGAGATAAAAAAATTGTAGACGCCTAATTTTACCCTATCCTTATCCATCAATTAAATAGATATTCATTAATTATTTAATTATTTCATCCTTTCACATTTTTATCCTAATCATTTAACTAGATAAATATTTATCATTTATTTAATTATTTTTCCTTCACATCATCCTATTAATTAAATTATTATTTCATTTATTTAATTAATTCCTCTTTATTTTCTATCTTTGTCCATTTAATTCTATCCTTTTATCTTTTTTCACATGGAGCATAATCTAAATTTTCCATCATGTGACTAATGTTCCTTTAACATGTCTAGCTAACTCTTTTTCTATATACAATGAACCTAGACACCTATCAAAAATTGAAACTAACTTTTGTTTTTATCTACTCATCTCTATCCCACCTCATAATCCTAACCATTCACATAATGATTTTTGTTCTTATCTCAATCTTAAACCCAGATCTTATCCTTCATGTGCCACTTGTCACATGACTACAACTTTCATATTAGCTTTAATCTTAATTCAATCTTAGCCATCCATCATTGATCATTTCTAACCATTGATTTTTCCACTTCAAGACTCTATATTTAAATGTTATCATCCTTTTTCAACAATGAACTTTGAAGCTATCATAACCTTATGTTGTCTTATTGATCTCTCACTATTGAATCATACCCACATTATACTAGAGTATTGAGAAATCTACATACTATCATCATCATAAGAGAAAATAAAATGGAACAATGGTGCATTAAAATTTTTCATGAGGAAGTGACAAAAAGTTTGAGGTGAAGGCAGTGTGTTTGTATTCTTTTACCTTCTATGTTGTTTATATTCAAACTTCTCCTCATCTTGAAATTATTATTTTCTTATAATATTTTGTATTGCATTAGACTTTTATTTTGTTCCTAGATTCTCTTTCTAAAGGATTAGGAAAATCATCCTCATGTCTTAGTTTTTTAAACCTACAAATTAATGGAAAAGCCAAAATTATAAATTATAAAACTCAAACAAAATTAAATACAAATAGTATATGTACAACTTTTAGCCAATAAAAAAATTCTAGTTGAATATTAAGAACATTATTTCTTTTATAGAAAATGCCTATCTTATAAACAATCTAGATTCTTATATATTTATAAGCCTATCTTTGGATGAAATCTTTATAACAATATTTAAAAATTAAAAAGTAATAAAAGAAATTGTAAAAAATATTTGATCAAATATATCTAAATTTCATTATATATTTAAAAAAATATTAAAAAAATAATTTTTCATGTCTTTAACTTTTTAATATAAAGACCTATGATTAAAAAGAAACCAAAAATTATGAATTGTCAAACCCAAAGGAAATCAATTAGAAGTATTTATGTTAGAAACTTTACCTAACCTCCTTTTATTTAACTCTGCAGTCTAGATATTTCTCTCTACAACTTTTTATTTTTCTTTTTCATCTACAACCTTTTATTCAACTCGTACAAAAGATTATAGGAAGCATATTTAACAAACTTTTATTGAACTCATTTTTTGGTTTACTTCATGTAAAGACCTGAACTTTGTGATTTCAATCTATATTATTTAAATTCATCCAAAAGACACGAGATCAACCGTACATCTTATTAAACTAATTGTGATAAATCAATATAAAAAATTGATTTGAATTTTTAATTTTGATTTAAGTCATTGTCAAAACCTGTCTTTTATAATTTGAATCTTATATTGTTTAAACTCAACCAAACCACATGATCAAGAGTACACCTTGATCAAAGGAGGTTGAGACAAGGTATAACAGAATCAAATACACGACAAAAAAGCATGACAACCAAAGAGGGACAATCATCAAATTCATTTTCCTAGTATCATTCACGATTGAGGCGTTCTAAATACAAATGCAAGTAAAATTATATTTATTAATAAAATAATAGTATATAAGGACCTGGATGTTTGTATTTTAGGATTCGGGTATGTGGAAGCCTGCTCTGAAGAGCAATGGGTGACATGACAATTTAATAAATTATATTAAACTAGAGCCTAAGAATTGCTTTAGGGTAAGGATAGATGCATATTTAATTGTGCTTAGTTTATTGTTACTTTTCATTTTCTTTTAGGATTTTATTTTTATCGATTCTGTAATTAGAATCTTTGAGTCAAAGAAACTAAAATGTCGAACAAGGTTTTAAAATGGTAAGATTTTAGAGTAATGGACGGAACTGGGAAAAATATTGCATCAACTGACTTATAAATAATCTTGGATTGAGATCTTCTGCATGGAACCAAGAGGTTCCTTGGGGAATGTTGCCTTTATAAGGTTTGTCTGTGCAGCACAGCTGACTCGAGCTACTTCAGGTTAAGGTTAGCATAGTATTTGTTGAACTTGGTCATGCTATGTTAGTTCAATAAAGAAAAGTTGTCCTTTTGTGAAAGTTGAGCATTTTGTTTTATTTTATATTATAATAATATAATATCTACATCTTTGCGGTAACATTTGGATGAGTTCAATGTGATAGCTTGAAGGTGTACCACCTAAATTGTTACATCACATTTCTTAATAAAATTTTTAATTTCCCTTCAACTACTACCATTTGAAGGAGCTATTAGGAAATTTAAAATTTAAAATTTAAAATCTAATTTTTGTTTTGTTTGAGTGCAGCTTAAACTGCCCTACCTGTAAGCTAATTCTAATGAGCAAAACAATGAAAAAAATGATACAGGCAAAAGTGAGTAGGAGTTTTGAATTCAATATAGGTATTGTAGAAAAATTAATGACAGATTTTGAATGTTGAGCCGTTTAGGCAAGATTTTTGGAGGAGGTAAGAAAAAAATTCATTTTCCTTTAAATTTATATTTGCAAAGCTTCACTGTATAAGTTTATTTGAGTAATAAGATTTATTAGATTAGACACTTTTTATTAATAGAACTTCAAGATAAATAAACAAAATAATAGAAAATGATAATTTTTAACAAGATTGAGAAGTAAATTTATAATTTATAATTTACATCTTTATTAGATATTGGATTTTTTATACCATGATACTCATTGATTATATCAACTCATACACTAAACAAAATTAGAGCATTCGTGTACAATTATAATTTTTTACAAATTCTTGAAATTATTAAAAACTAAGTCTCTTTGATTAATTTCTTCATATAATATTATGTTATTCCTATTGAATGAATACATTTCACCGGAATTTTTTCTTTTCTATATTTTAAAATCAATCTATATAATTTCAATCAGTCACGATGCGTCATAACAAAAGAAATTCCTATTTCTTTAATGTTTATTATAGTCGTGTGAGGTCGAGAAATCGTGAAGATGAAGATGAGATTACTTTGTTTATGAGATTTGGTCGCACGTTTGAAAGATATTATTCAGTGCAAAATAATTGACAAATATTAGTTTATTTATCACATCTTTATGGTTGCACTTGCAATTTAGAAATATCTGGAGATGGCAGAAGCAAAACATGCACACTGTTGATGCTATTTTCCCTGCCACCTGAGAGACAGATATACAGTAAGATCAGGTACATATTAAAAATGCCAATCAATCAACGTTTTGATGACTGGTAAGGTCAATTTCCCTCATTATTCTCCTTTATGATTTCTATGCAAGGGAAAAATGGAAGAATTCTGCAACAGGATGGAAATTGATAGATATTTGAAGCAACTATTTTTAGCAAATTATAGTCATTTCACCTTTTTTTTTTGGTGTATTATACAACACAATATAGCTATTAACCATGCATTCATTTTGAACAGCTAAATATCTTAATCACTGAAGTATAGGAAAACCACAATTAGACTACTTCAAATATATGTTGATAGATAATGCTCGTAGATTGTCTTATCAGCTGTTAGAAATTGCTAGAATTAATAATCTTGAGTGCCAACTGAATGCATTTAATGCAGCATTAAAAGAGATCTGTTTTGGATCATTCCCCCCATTTTCTGTGTCAGACATATATTGTCCCAGTTAATGTTTCTGGCAACTAATTAATTCTTGTGGTTCAATTTGAAAATGAGTAGTAGTTTTTTTGGAAAAGGTAAGAAAAACAAGAAGAATAGAATGTGTTAAAGTAGAAGAACAAGGAGGGAATGTTCAAGAGAACATAACAAAGGAAGGAGAATTAGAATCTGCAGCAACAGAAGGTATTGCATAGAATGCAGACCTCTAGTGCTCCAAAATATTTGTAGCAACAACACAAAGCAACAAACGAAAGCTCTGTTGCATCAAAATCTGGGCATTTTGTTGTATGAAGGAAATACATAAAAAAGATTACATTAAAAAATGTTTACATAAATTTATTCTACCTCCTTGTTTTGTCTCCTTGATCTCTATGTTTTCATCTTTGCCCATTTTAGTTGGGATGTTTTCCCAACAGTTTGGTATCAGAGTTGTGTCCATTAAAGCCCTAGATTCTTTTTTCTAGGTATTTGTAGTTTTCCCCCATTTAACAAAATGGTTGGAGGAGATAATAGGAGTTGGAAGCAACCACCTATGTTTGATGGGAAAAACTATGACATCTGGACAAAAAAATGAAAACTATTTTAGTTGCAAATAATTTATGGGAGTTAGTTGCAAATGAGCTCACAGGTGTGACTAGCCGAAATGCATTTAAAACATTGAGCAATGCTCAAAAGAATCAATTAAAGGAAACAAGAAAAAATGATTCTAAAGTCCTTATTTTGATTGAGGTAGCTTTGACAGAGGCTATTTTTCCCCAAATAGCATCAGCTAGAGATGCAAAAGAAGCTTGGGAAATCCTCCAAACTAGTTACAAAGGAACTAATAATGTTAGATTGGTGAAGCTCTAGATGCTTCAAAGAGATTTTGAGACTCTCCAAATGAAGGATAGTGAGTCTATCTTAGAATTTCACACAATATTTTCTAGTTTGATAAATTAGTCGAAGGTGAATGGAGAAACCATGGAAAAGAAGAGGATTATGGAGAAAATCCTCAAAAGTTTACCCTCAAAGTTTGATGCAGTAGTGATTTCCATTGAAGAGGCAAAGGACCTCACAACATTGATCATTGATGAGCTAATTGGTTCCCTACAAACCCATGAGCAACACCTAAATAGGTCTGTAAATTCTTCCCATGAGAAAGCTTTCAAAGCTCAAGCCAATGCAAGAGGTAGGAGGAGAGGTAGAAACAACTCCAAACAAAGCTCAAGAGGTAGAGGTAGAGGAAAATCTAGACATGGAGGTGTTGGAGAAGATAGCTCAAGAAGAGCACACAACCAAGAGGAAGCAAGGAGTTCTCAGTCCAACTTCAGACAAGCTAAGAACAACAACAACTCAAGTCAAAAGTTTGACAAGAGCAACATTGAATGTTATTATTGTGATAAGTTTGGTCATTATGCAAGTGAGTGCTGGAAAAAGAAACATGATCAGTCCAAACAAAGTGTAAATGTGGTTGATGAAAATGTCGCTGAGGGTAAACAATCAAAGGCCTTCATCATGTGAAAACTTTCTAAGCAAGGTAGTGATGTGGTACAATTTTTAGATAGTTGTAGTAACCACATGAGTGATAATGAGAGTTTATTTTCTTTCATTGATAAAAGTGTCAAGTCTAAGATAAAAATGGGGAAAAATGAAAAAGTTCTAGTTGTGGGAAAGAGGTCTATTATCTTTCGAACAAAGCAAGGTGAGAAGAAGGAGATTGACAATGTATTTTTTTCTCTTGGTATAAAGCACAATCTCATGAGTATTAGATAGATGATCCAAAAAGGCTACAAAGTGTTAATGGAAAATGGTGAATGCATCATTTATAAGAAGGATGGAAACAAGAAAATAATTGCAGTAGTTCCAATGACAAAGAATAAAATGTTGCCTTTGAGGTTAGAGATGTGTTTCTCAACTCAGTCTGTATCTGCACCTCCCAGGCATGAAAAATGTATAGTAGTATAGCAACAAGTAGCCTTCAAGACAATCATTTAAGACCCCTCCAATCTTTGGCTTCTTAGGTATGGACACTTAGGCTATTCTAATCTGAATATTTTGTCAAAGAAGGGTATGGTTAAAGGTTTTCCAACCATTGTAGAGCCCAGTGGTAGATGTGAATCCTACATTTTAGGCAAGCAATATAGGCAACCTTTTCAATCGAGAAATTCTATGAGGGCAAGAGCACCATTGGAGCTAGTGCACACTGATTTATGTTTCCCTATACAAATAATTTCTATTTTTAAGAGCCAATATTTCATGACCTTCATAGATGACTACAACTATAAGACATGGGTTTAGTTTATAGAACATAAATTTGAAGAATTTGACAAGTTTAAAGTGTTTAAGGCCCAAAATGAAAAGGAAAATGAACATTTCATCAAGGTTCTAATGTCAAATAGGGGAGGAGATTATACCTCCAATCAATTTGTGATTTTTTGTAAGGAATAATGCATTAAGAAGGAGCTAATAGTAGCCTATACTCCATAGCAAAATGGAGTGGATGAGAGGAAATATAGAATCATTGTGGAGATGGCAAGAAATATGCTTAAATCCAAGAGACTTACAAATGAATATTGGGGTGAAGTTGTAGAAACATCAATATATTTGATAAATAGAAGTCCTACAAAGGTAGTTTGTGACAAGATTCCACAAGAGACATGGACAAAATGCAAGTGAATAGTTGAGCACTTGAGAGTGTTTTGGTGTGTGGCATATGCACTTGTGCCAAAAGAGAAGAGGAAAAAATTGGATGAAAAAGGTGATAAGTGTATCTTCATGGGCTATAGTGAAGATTCCAAACCGTACAAGTTGTATAACCTAGTCACCAAGAAAGTAGTTATCATGATAGATGTAGATTTCTTAAAGAACTAGTTGAGAATAGTGAAATTAAAGTGAAATTTTGTAGGTTTGAGCAACAGCTTATAGACATTTTTACCAAACCATTGAGTATCAATTGCTTTGAACGCCTAAGAGATAGGCTTCAGATGATGGAATGCTCTAGATGATTAATTTTGGAAACTCAAAAAAGCATAAAAAATATGAATAGGTCTAGGCAAGACAACACTAGAACACAAAACACGTGCAAATAGGATAGCTCTAGAAATTTTTCTCCAAAAAGACATTGCTTTAGAAATTTAGCTCCGAAAATTTTGAATGGTGATGAAAAATAAAAATGCTCAAGGTTAAGGGGGAGTGTTGGAATTAATAATCCTGAGTTCCAACTAAATTCATTTAATGCAACATTAGAAGATATCCATTTTGGATCGTTCTCCCCATTTTCCATGTTAGACATATGGTGTTCCAGTTAATGTTTCCTGTAACTAATTAATTTTGGTGGTTGAATTTGAAAATGAGCAGTAGTTTTTTAGAAATGGTAAGAAAAACACAAAGGAAGAATAGAATGTGTTAGAGTAGAAGAACAAGGAGGAAATGTTCAGGAGAAAAAAATAGAGGAAGGAGAAAAAGAATCTGTAGTAGTAGAAGATATTGCATAGAGTGCAAACCTCTAGTGCTCTAGAATATTTGGAGCAGCAACACAGAGTAGCATACAGAAAGCTTTGTTGCACCAAAATCTTGGCAATTTTTTGTATGAAAGAAATATAGTGCCATAGCTCTAATTTTTGTATGTAAACATTTTTTAATGTATTTTTTTGTGTATTTGAATGAAATAGAAAATTTATTCTACCTCCTTGTTTTGTCTCCTTTATCTCTGTGTTCTCATCTTTTCCCACTTTAGTTGGGATCTTTTCCAAACAAAAATATAATTTTATTTTTTTATTTTAACTATTATCATCTACATTTTTTCCTTCTATAATTAATTTCTTACTTGTTTTCAAACTTTATTTATAGTTGAGATTTTAATTGAAACTTAAAACTTGAAATGTGATGACTATTTATTTGAGCTTTGTTAATGTTTTTTTTATTTGCTTATGTTATGTTATTGTTTGATGTCATATTGCACTTTTGATATGTTCATATCCATCAAATTATTTTTAATCTATCTTTTTAATGGGCTCAAGCTTTATCAACATTGCAATTTTAACTATTATTAATGGTTTTATTTGAATATATATATATATATATAAAGTCTTAGAAGAATATGGAGAGATTTCCAAATAGCAAAAATGGTCATGGAAAATAGGATTACAAATAATTAAAGTGGTTTTCCTCCAATCCACCACAACCAAGAATCAGGAAAATAATTAAAGCTTAGGATGGATAAACTAGGATTATTACTTATCATTTTGAAGAAGATGAATAAAATGAATAACTTGTTGAGGGGATATTAAATCCCATTCAAAAGCATTCCATCTTAGATGATCCACAAAAGCACATTTAGGTAGACATTGTTGATGGTTTGACAAGTCTAGGTGATGGATTTTCTAGCTATGTGTTTCGACATTTTTTATAAGGTATGAAATTTAATTATCAATTTAATGTGGTTTTATAATTTTTTAATTTCATAATTCTTATAAATGGCTTGAGTATTTTATTTCAATAGGTTACTTTACTATGAGAAGTCCTCCTAAAAGCATGGTTCAAAAATTGGGTCAATAAGAATTTTGTCCATGATGGGATTCATCGTGATACAATAAAGAATCTTACCAAAGGTTTTTTAATTTTTTACTTTTCTAAAACAAGCCATACAAAATCCATTATGAAAAATTCTCCTTGTTATGTAAAGAGCATAGAATGCAATATTTATTCAATGAGCAACACAAGATATATACAAGAAACAACAATTTGGGGAGCAATTAGTTTAAGTAAATACCTGAATTGTATACCATTAACAATGTACTATATAGTAATTCTATCACTCCCCCCTTATTACATCGATCCTACAAAAGTACCCCTAAAAGCATGAAAGTCACTTTTTTAAGGGACCCCCCCTTAAAGTTTACATTTAACAAAACTTGTTGATTACTATATATATAGTGTGTGTGTGTGTTTGCACGTGTGCGTGAAGATAATTCCTTGAGGAAATAAATCTTAAATCAAGTGGAACTCCACTAAGTTTCCTCGTGAACCTCATAAAAGTATAGCTCTAAGCTAAATTCCCAAGTTATCTTTTCCTTGAATTCCCAAATAATAGATAGTGAATTATTGGGAAACCATCCACCAAGTTATTTCTTGACCTTCGCAAGGGTATAATTGTTGATCATTGTCTTGTCAAATCTAGGGAATTCATAACATTAAACTCTAAACCCCATTTAAATCTTTATTATTCTTAAATCTATTAGAAATAAACAAAAAGAAAAAATAAGAAAGAATTAAAATATGCTGTCGCTGCAAATCCATCATATCAAAGGATGTAGATTACTCTGAGATTATGGAAATCCCCCATCCTCTCCAGTGCCACTAACCTTCTAAAAGTGGTATTTGGAAGTAATTAATCCATGGAAAAAATAGCACCAAAGATAATCTAACCTTTGATAGAAGAGTACGTAGATACAATAGAATCTTGAACAATCACTCCATTGATAAATCCATACTTCAAAGCATCCATTGGAGACATGTAATTGTCTCTATCAATATCCTTGCATAACATAGGTAAACACTCAAAAACCCAATTACGACAAATAATATGTCTGGCCATGATCAATAAATGACTGACTAATGTAGATGTCTAAACCACAAATAACCAACCACTCACAATCTCATATGTTGCAAATGACCATGTGAATATTTGTAGTGCTTCACTCATTAAAAAATATTTTATAACCATACTTGATCATATGCATGACACAAAAAT